>JAZBGX010000129.1:28905-45419 GCA_037414775.1 Zonitis immaculata
AACTTCACAACATTTGTTGGTTATACTTGTCTAACACATGTTAATTCATATAAATTGATTCTTGTTTAATACAGTTAATTTTTGATAATTAAATACTAGAGATGGAACGATCCATATAATAAAAAAGTATAGAATATTAATATGTGGACAGTTAAGAAACTAAATTACCTTATTTTAGTATAATATATGAATAATTGTTATTGTTTTGACGATAAGCGAGTATTGATTGTGATCAAAATAGTAATAAAAACATCAATAATTTGCGGACTATACCCATCTCTATTCCAGTCTCTTTATTTCTTGTTATAGGGCGTAACCTCATACAGAACGTTTTGTGTCATGTAGTGAAATGGATGTTTTAAATATAATTTATTTATATTCTTTAATAATCCCAACATTAGTTTTATCAGGTAAATATAATCTCTTATCAAAAATTACGTAATTATTTCTAAATAAATTGATAAGGTTATCATTAAAAAAAAACAAAACAAATGATAACCGAATTCTGTCAAAATGGATGACGGTTGATGTCAAAAATTTTCAATTTTTACGAAATAAAACAACAAAAATCTAAATTAATCAATTAAATTGGATTAATTTAATTAATTAGTGATAATAATTGAGTTTGAATAGGTAAAATTTTAATTTAATTCGAGTTTTATTGCATGTTTAGTAATATTAATTGAATGACTCATAGTTTTGGATGTATAATACAATTATATGGAATTAATTTAAAATTTCAGAAATCTATAATGAATACGAGTGTAATTATCCTTTATTACATAAAGCTGCAATAAGTGCAACATCTTCATTGCCCAATCGTGGTCCAAAAAATGCAATCCTTTATGGTAAGTGTGAGCAATTGATTTTTTTATTATTATTGGAATTCTTATCAATTTTTATATTCAATTGGAATGGATTTAGGTATAAATAACTAGAATTTTGTGTTTTAAGTACGGTTTATCTTAATAATCAAATAATAATAATAATGTCGTCGAAAACTGTTCGTTGGGCATTCAATTTTACCAAATGGAATCCAACCAAATCGGATATATTATTAGCAACATCATGTATACAATTAGAAGAGAAACAGCGTTTATCGAAATTTGTATTTAAAAATGATTTTAAATCATCATTAATTGGTCGTTTATTAATACGTAAATTCATTAATACAACAACAAATTTACCATATAATCAAATTAATATTAAACGTAATGATAAAGGTAAACCAATATTAGATGATTTAAATCATTTATATGGTAAATTAAATTTCAATATATCGCATCATGGTGATTATACAATTTTAATAGGTAGTGATTGTTATGAACAATTAGGTGTTGATATAATGAAAATTGAATTTCAACGTAAAATTAGTTTAGATGATTATTTTAAAACAATGTCGAAAATATTTACAATTAATGAATGGAATATAATAAAACAAGCCGGTGATGATTATCAAAAATTGAAAATGTTTTGTCGTTTTTGGTGTTTAAAAGAAAGTTATGTTAAAGCAATTGGTGTTGGTATAACAATTAATTTAACCGATATTTGTTTTAATATAAAAACATTCGATTTAAATAATAATAATATTATAATTGATACGGAAATTTTTGTTAATGGTATTAAATTAATTAATTGGGAATTTCATGAATATTTATTCAATAATGATCATTGTATTGCTATTGCTTTTAATAAAACTAATAATAAGATTGATCAATTTCGTGAAATTGATTTTAATGAATTAATGGATAATTCTATACCGATTTTAGATTATGATGAGGTATATTGTAGCGATTATTTCAAAAAATTGGACAAAATCTAGATGTAACTTTAATTATTAATATAGTTTTTGTTCTTTTTGTTTCTTGATAAATTTTATTTCCATATAATCCATTCCAATTCTATAAATATTGATTAGAAATTTTTGTGTATCAGTCGTAGTATGGCACTATCATTGTAATAAAATTTGATGTATATTTAGTCGTTGCATGCAACAAACCCTTATTATTATTATTATTATTACTATTTGTTCGCATGTTTTAAATAATTATTGTTGTTGCTTTTAGCAATAACTGTAGAACTTTATTATTGCTCAGATATTTTGGATTAATTCCAAATTAAAGATTAGATGCAATTATTTCATGTTTTTATAGCTGAAATTGATGGGTTTATTCACGTCAATTTCTATTTTTAAATATATTTTTTTCTTTAACGAAAAAAAAAATTTATGATTCTGTGCTATACTACTGAAAAATTATATTTACAAAAAAAAAACAAATTCTAAATGCCTGAAATGAATGAAAAAAGGTGGCGGCGCTTGGAGTGCCTCTAGTAACGATTTCGATCAACAATTAATCATTGATTTGGGTCAAGTAATGAATATAACACGTGTATGGACACAAGGTAGACGACATAGTAACGAATATGTTATGGAATATACAATCAGTTATGGTACAAATGGTTTAGATTATAGTGATTATAGAGAGCCTGGTGGTAATGTTATGGTAAGATTTTTTGTTTGTTTGTTTGTTTAGTTTAGTTTCTAATTGCATGTGTATTATTAAATTAGTTGCATGATCCTATAGCTTTCTGTTGCTGTTATTGTTATTAACTATCTTTTTAATTGAAAAAAAAAATTACATATAAATAAATATTAATAATAAAACAGGATCATCTGCTTGGACGCCTGCAGATAGTACTTATAATCAATTTTTGATAATGGATTTGGGACGATTTCATGAGATACGTTCAATATCGACACGTGGACGTAGTGATTCTAATGAATTTATAACTGAATATATTATACAATATTGTGATGATGGTGAAGATTGGAGAAGTTATACTGATCCACATGGAGATCCTGAGGTGCTTTTTAAATAAAATAAAACCAACATATATACAAACAAATAACTAACTTTCCTTCTACTTTATTCTTCATTGAACTAATCTCGTTTTAGTTGTTTTGTTTTTTTTTTTGTTGATTGTTTTATCGATTGAAAATAATAAAATTTGTATTTTAGATGTTTCGTGGTAATACAGATGGTGATTCAATACATAAAAACGAATTTGAAGTACCTATAATTGCACAATGGGTACGTATAAATCCGACTAGATGGCGTGATAGAATATCAATGAGAGTAGAATTGTATGGTTGTGAATATGGTAAAATTTATATTATAAATAAATTAACGAATATTATTTATTGATTTATCTTTTTGTTTTAAATAATAAATGTAGAGGCCGATAATATGTTTTTCAATGGTACAGCTCTATTGAAATTAGATTTATTACGAAATCCTTTATCAGCATCACGTGAAAGTGTACGTTTTCGTTTTAAAACATCATCAGCTAATGGTGTTATTTTATATAGTCGTGGTACACAAGGTGATTATATAGCATTAGAGATGCGTGATAATCGACTAATTTTGAAGATTGATTTGGGTATTGTTTTGTTTTTGTTTGTTTGTTTTTTTGTGATTTGTAATAAATTTATTATTTAGGTTCTGGTATTGTTACAAGTTTATGTGTTGGTAGTTTACTTGATGATAATATATGGCATGATGTTGTTATATCAAGAAATCGTCGTGATATATTATTTTCAGTTGATCGAGTTGTTGTACAAGATAAAATTAAAGGCGAATTTAATCGATTAGATTTAAATAGAGCGGTATTTGTCTATTTATTTATTATTGTATTTAATTTAATTATAATTATAATTTTCAGTTTTATATTGGTGGTGTACCGAATATACAAGAAGGTTTAGAAGTTGTACAAAATTTCACTGGTTGTGTACAAAATTTATATTTAAATGCAACAAATATAATAAAAGAAGTTAAAGCATCATATCAATGGGGTAGTGATGTTGATGGTTTGATATATGAACGTATCAATACGTTATATAATTGTCCGGTATAAATATTATTATAAATTATGTAATTTCGTAATAAATTTAATAGTGTTTTTTTTTCTATTTTAGGAACCTCCAATAGTTCCGGTAACATTTCTAACCCATGAATCTTATGCTAGATTGAAAGGTTATGAAGGAATGAGTTCACTTAATGCTTCTTTTGCTTTCCGTACATACGAACAAACTGGTTTATTATTATTTCATGCTTTCTCATCACAAGGACATGTTGCTGTATTTATTTATTGAATTAGTTTAGTGTTTTTTTTTGTGTTATCTGGTTTTTTTATTTTTGTTGTAGATTTTCTTGGAACGCGGTAAAATCAAAGTAGAATTAATAACATCAAATAGTCCAAAAGTGATATTCGATAATTACGATCAAAAATTCAATGATGGCCGTTGGCATACAGTTGTATTAACAATACAAAAAAATTTATTAATATTTAATGTTGATTATCGTCCAATGCGTACAGTGCGTGTATTAAAAATTTTAACAGGTGGTATATATTTGATTGGTGGTGGTGTAACAGCTGCATTAGGTTATTCCGAACAAGTTATACCCGGTTTTATTGGTTGTATGAAAACAATTGGTATAGATGGTGATTATCGTTTACCAACAAATTGGGAAACAACAGATTATTGTTGTACTGATCAAGTATTATTAGATGCATGCCAAATGATTGATCGTTGCAATCCAAATCCATGTCAACATGGTGGTATATGTAAACAAACATCATTAGAATTTACATGTAATTGTGAAGGTACTGGTTATGGTGGTGCTGTATGTCATTCATCAATAAATCCATTATCATGTCAAGCATATAAAAATGTACAATCGGTTAGTCAACGTGCCGAAATTAAAATTGATGTAGATGGTAGTGGACCATTAGCACCATTTCCAGTATCATGTGAATTCCATCCGGATGGACGTGTTGGTACAATTGTACATCATAGTAATCATGAGAAAACATCAGTTGATGGTTTCCAAGAACCTGGTAGTTTCCAACAAGATATACATTATGAAGCTGATGATGATCAAATTGCTGCATTAATAAATCGTTCAATAATATGTAAACAACATTTACAATATGAATGTAAAAATACAAGATTATTTAATTCACCAACAACTGAATTGAATTTCTTACCATTTTCATGGTGGGTATCACGGCATAATCAAAAAATGGATTATTGGAGTGGTGCATTACCTGGTTCACGTAAATGTAGTTGTGGTATAAGTGGTACATGTATTGATCAAACAAAATGGTGTAATTGTGATGCCGGTTTAGATACATGGCAAGAAGATTCCGGTGATATAATGGATAAAGAAAATTTACCAGTTAAACAATTACGTTTCGGTGATACTGGTAATGCTTTAGATGATAAAGAAGGACGTTATACATTAGGACCATTAATATGTGAAGGTGATGATTTATTCGATAATGTTATAACATTCCGTGTATCGGATGCAACAATTAATTTACCAACATTCGATATGGGCCATAGTGGTGATATTTATTTTGAATTTCGTACAGCCGTCGAAAATGCTGTTCTATTCCATTCAAAAGGACCATCTGATTATATAAAATTAAGTATAGTTGGCGGTAATCAATTACAATTTCAATATCAAGCCGGTTCTGGACCGGTGGCTGTTATACGTGAAGTATCATTTAAATTATCCGATAATCAATGGCATAGTGTATCAGTTGAAAGGAATCGTAAAGCAGCAATGATTGTTATTGATGGTGCATTTAAAGCGGAAGTTAGCGAACCACCAGGACCTGTACGTGCTCTACATTTAACATCTGAATTAATAATTGGTGCGACAATTGATTATCGTGACGGTTTCACCGGTTGTATTCGAGCTCTATTAATAAATGGTCATTTGATTGATTTAAAATCGTATGCACGTTTGAATTTATATGGTATACAGCCGGGTTGTATTGGTAAATGTCAAAGTAATCCATGTTTAAATAATGGTACATGTATTGAACGTTATGATAGTTATTTATGTGATTGTCGTTGGACAGCATTTAAAGGACCAATATGTGCTGATGAAATTGGTGTTAATTTACGACCTAGTTCATTAATTAAATACGATTTTATGGGTTCATGGCGATCAACAATAGCTGAACATATACGTATTGGTTTTACAACAACAAATGCAAAAGGTTTCTTATTAGGTTTCTCATCGAATATATCCGGTGAATATTTAACAATAATGGTATCAAATTCGGGACATTTACGTGTTGTATTCGATTTTGGTTTTGAACGACGCGAAGTTATTTATCCGGAAAAACTATTTAATTTAGGACAATTTCATGATTTAACAATATCTAGACGTAATTCCGGTTCAACATTAGTTATTAAAATCGATAATTATAAACCGAAAGAATATCATTTTGATATAAAAGCATCAGCTGATGCACAATTTAATAATATACAATATATGTATATTGGACGGAATGAATCAATGACAGAAGGTTTTATTGGTTGTGTATCACGTGTTGAATTTGATGATATTTATCCATTGAAATTATTATTCCAACAATCTGGACCAATTAATGTTCAATCATTAGGAAGTAAGAATTTTATTGGAAATTTATAGTAAATTTTTATGTTTTAATTGTATTTCATTTCTTTAGCACCAGTTGGCGAAGATTATTGTGGTGTTGA
Organism: Zonitis immaculata; assembly: GCA_037414775.1. Taxonomy (NCBI): domain Eukaryota; kingdom Metazoa; phylum Arthropoda; class Insecta; order Coleoptera; family Meloidae; genus Zonitis; species Zonitis immaculata. The sequence goes on from JAZBGX010000129.1 coordinate 35,483, forward strand.
ACCGATAACACATCCGCCGGATATTATCGAAACACGACCACCACCAATAGTTGATGAATACAAATTGAGAAAAGCTTATAATCAAACTGATTCAGCAGTATTAGGAAGTTTGTTGATAATTATATATTTTTTTTCTTTTTAATCTTATATTTTAATTATAAAATTTCAGGTATTTTAGCAATTGTTTTTATAGCACTAGTTATATTGGCTGTGTTGATCGGCCGTTATCTTCATCGACATAAAGGTGAATATTTAACACAAGAAGATGCCGGTGCTGATACAGCTTTAGATCCGGATACAGCTGTTGTTCATGGAACAACAGGACATCATGTTCAAAAAAAGAAAGAATGGTTTATTTAGTTGTGTTGAAATTTAAAAATCTTATTATTATTATTATTCGAATAGGCCTAAAGTACAATTATTGAGTACGTTATTATTTTTTGTTTGTTTGTGTTTTTTTGTGTTCATATGAGTTGTGCAGTTTTATTTTTATTTAACTTAATTTCCGTCCATTTATTTTCTTAAAATTTGTTTTATTACGACAACATTCCAATTAATTTGGCTGGAATAAAGTGCCTTTTATTGGCATCACAATTTATTTCTCTATTAAAATGCACTGTGAATTATATTTTTGTTGCTTCGATAGTAAAGTTGTATAAAATAATGTAGTTTTTAGGTTTATATAAAAACTTGTGTACGTTTTTTTTAAATAAATAAATATCCAATTTGGGAGTTTCTATTAAAATTCAATTTATACACCACTCAATACTGTAATATCGTTTTCATTGCTATTATTACATTCGTCTTCTTTTTCTAATTGTCGTGATTTGAAGAATTTTTGGTAGTCGTGTTTTTGGGCCGATGAAGCTGGTAAATAATGACCACCGGTATGTCGTACAATTATCGGATCTTGGAAACATTCACTCAACGCCACACTCATATCTGTTGGTATTATTTTATCATTATCACCGAATATATGGAGTGTTGGTATTGTTATTGTATCATTGAAATATTTCATATGTGGTAGAGCGTTCGATTTGAACCCAGATGCCATTATAGCGAAATTGAATTTATAATTAATTACTGGAAATAGAAAAAATCGAAAATTATCGATAGTTCAAAACAGAAATATCCAAATTATTACATCCGCGTTGTTGTAAATCACACAACAATCCAACAAAACAAGCACCTTGAGAAAACCCCAAAATACCATCGAATGGTCCTTCTTTCTCGAATACAGTTCCAATTAATTTCAAACTATCTTCATAACCGATAGCCGGTCCACCTTTACGTATACCACGAAATGTACGATCGTCACGATTGAAAAACCAACCATATTGTTCTAAAAATGAAACAATAATTAGCTTAAAATTTTTAATAATAAATAAAATTGGTAGAATCAACCTTCATCTTGACTTTGACCAATATCGATATCATCAATTTGATTCAAATCATCAATTAAAAGCACTTTATGTGGTGCTGTTATATAGGTGAATTGGGCCCATTTATGTACTAATTTACGAAAAGATCCGGTCTTTTGCCGGAAGGTTTCCGCATTTTGTCGATAACCGTGAATTGCTAGTATCTTCAATTTACGTTGCATACTGTTTTCTGTACAACAAACACCCTCATTCGGCATTATTATTTAAAAAAATATATATAAAATTTGAGGTTATAATTATTATTTTTTAGGTTAGAACCGAAGATCGTGTACTATAATTAACTAAAGCATTTATGTTAATTTAAAAAATTTATTAAATAATGAGTATAAACAATAATTAAATCATAAATTATATAAAATTCGTATTCCACACCATAACCTTATTATCAACACCGCCAGATATGAATTGTTCACCATTTGGTGAAAATCTCGTTGTCGTAATAGAACCAACATGACCGCTCAATGTAAATATCGGTCTAGCTTCCATTACATCAACAATATGTAATTTACCATCTTTACCACAAGATAGAAAATAATTACCATTTTTATGCCATGACAAATCGTTTGTATAATCATGTAAAACATAATGTTGATGTAATTTGAATGTTCTTAAATCGTATATACGAACTGAACCGGTACTTGTACCAACAGCAATATAATTACCATTTGGTCGTATCGATAATGATGTTAAATTACTATTACGATTTGTTATAATTTGTATACATTTACCAGATTTTATATCCCATATACGAATTGTTTTATCATCACTACAAGATATTAAAGAATCACCGTCTATTGAAAATTGTACTTTACGTATCCAATTTGTATGGCCGATAAATGATGATATGAAACGTTTTTGGGAAAGTGTCCATAATTTTAGAGATTTATCATTCGATCCTGTAACAATCTATTCAATTTTTTTTCAATTATAGTCAATTATTATTCTCTTATTATAACGAACCTTTTGATTATCTGGTGATAGTGCTACAGTTCTTATTGGTGCTGTATGCGGTTTAAAACTGGAACTATTACCTTTAACTGTTGGCGACCAAATTCGTACAGTTTGGTCTTGTGATGACGATATCAATACATTGCCATTATTCGAATAACATAAATCGGTGATAATATCGGTATGTCCGGTAAAATTATAACAACGTGATGTTTCGATTTCTTTCCATATAATTATCGAATTATCTTCACTACCACTAGCAAATTGTTTATTGGCCGGTTGTATTGCTAATGCTGATATCGGTTTTTTATGACCTTTCAAATTATAAACCAAAACCGGCTGTTTATCGACAATCTCAGACATTTCCATCCAATTAATTCGATTCAATTAAAAAAATTTATAAATAATTTTATTAAAAGAATAGAAAACGGTTATTAGAAAATTTTCAAATTAGACACTTGTTGATTGAGGTTATCGAAAATAACACCAACCTAAATGCGAAAAATCACTAAATATAGCGGTAATTTTAAAAACAATCCATCTTCTTTGTTGAAATAAAAATAGTGCGTAATTGAAATGACGATTACAAATTAATTGGAAAATCTTTTAGAAAATCTCGTTAAAAAATTTCCAAACACTTGTAGTTTAATTTGCATGTTTTTTTATTATTATTTGTTTTATAATTTTTTTTGGTGAAAAACTGATAAGATAATAAATAATCTTGTCCTTATTTCTGTATAGCAATTTTAGTGTTATTTCGTTATTAAACAATCATGGAATTATTAATGGCTAAATTAATATCGATCATAAGTTTATCTATTGGAACGATATTTGTTGGTCTATTACCAGCATGTTTTTTAAATCAAACACGCCAACATTATCCATTATTTTTATCGACATTATTATGTTTTGGTGGTGGTGTTCTATTATCAACATCCATAATTCATATATTACCTGAAGCAAGAGAATCAATGCCCGATTATCAAGAATATGCCGAATTGATATTTTGTTGTGGTTTTTTCTTATTGTACATAATCGATGAGATTGTTCATTTATGTTATGAAACCGATCATGACGGTCATAATCATTATAATCAAGAAAATAATCTATCTAATGATGCGAATTATGTAAGAAGACGATATTCATATGGAACAAATAATGAACGGACGCATTTATTCGACGAAAAACAACCACCATATAATCCATCTATTTATAAAGCTAGAAGTGATAGTGATTTGATTATTGATGAACCATCTCCATCGCAATTGTGCCATGTGAGCCATCAAGAACGTTGCAATTATAGTAACGTTACTAGTTTAGGATTATTAATTGCATTATCAACACATGCACTATTAGAAGGTCTTGTCGTTGGTTTAGCTGAAGACAATTCGAACGTAATTTTATAAATTCCAATTAATTTCATGTACTTATCGATTATTTTCTAGGTATTTTTTCTATTAGGTGCAATTGCTTCACACAAATTAGTTGCTAGTTTTTGTTTGGGTGCTGAATTAGCTTCAAATCCAAATAATACGTTTTGTCGTAATTTCATCGGTATAACAATATTTACATTGGGTTCCGTTATAGGAATCCTTCTAGGCATGTTAATTTCTAATTTACCAAAACAAGCAACACAATTCGTTATACCAATATTGCAGGTATTTACTTGATAATTGCAAAATAAAAATTTTAAATGTCTCTATATCGATAGAATATAGCTGGTGGTACTCTATTATATGTGACTGTTAGTGAGATTCTACCAAGAGAACGTGCTAGATGGCATCAAAAACACTATCGAAAATCAGCTGGGATTGTACAATTCTTAGCAGTAGGAATCGGTTTCGCAATTATGACAACTATTTCTAAATATTTAGGTAATTCTTTTATTTTTGTCTTAATTCCAATTAATTATTGTCTATGATTCTAGATCATCATTGAATTTCGGATATTAGATTAACCATAATTTTTTTTATAGAGATGACAATTTGTTTTATTTGAATAAACTTTTTATTCTTACAAAGTAACTTCACCACCATCTTCAATAACACCATCCATTTCTTCATGTTCACTGTCCGATATGCCTTCATGCATAATTTCATCTTGTTTATTTGCCTTTAATCCAGCAGCTGGTGATTTAATCAAAGCTAAATCACGTTGTACTTCTTTTATATCACGTTCCTGTTCTAATTCTCTGCCTTTACGTAAACGTTGCATTATATAATTACTTTGTCGTTTCTGTTTGATTTCTTCAACTTTTTTCATTGCTTCTATTGCTTTGGTCCATGTTTGACGATCATATTTTATCGGCATATGACGGCGTTTTTCAAATTCAAATGATGGATCAACAGCTAATTCTTTACCAACGGTTTTACGATACGTTTTCGTCCAACGTACTTTACGTGGATTTTTCTTCTTTTTGAAAGCTGCATGGCATTTGGAACGGCAAAATTTGAAAATCTACAATAAATCATAACAATTATAACCTCTAAATTTTTGTATTTGTATATTGCAACATACCTTGCAATCGTTACGGACAAACTGGATACCATGACCGGGATAAATACGAGACGAGCAGAAATAACACGTCTCTATACGCATTTTCGGCTATTTATTCTAATTTATTTGAGAAAATTCATAAAAACATGTTCACGTTGAATTGAGGTTAATTAAAAAGAAGCACTATAACCAACTGAAGAACGAAAAACCCTAAAGGTGTAAATTCCGCAAAAATTATCTTAACGCTACTATTAATTACAAAGTAATTACGCTATATGACAAAATTTGCCTACATAAAAATATGAATAACAATTCCTTTACAATAGTCTTTATTGAAAAAAATTTGGTCTATATGTTTATTTAATGCCCAAATTTGTTTATAATTTACTATAAATTTAGCGTCAATACTGCGGAATTGCGATCACAGTGCCACTAGCGTTGCTTTATAAAACTAAAAAGACCGCATTAAATCAAAAATAAAACACAATGATAAGACTGATTTTATAACAAAAATTCTTTTTAATTTAACTGCCATAACAACATTATGCCATATAAATAAATGTATTAATATCATCATCATCACGTCGCATATATTTATGCTCAATTAACCATTCTAATTGTTCTTTGATCATTTTTTTCGATGGTAAAAACATATTTTTTAATATATCAACTAATTCAGTTTGTAATGATGCATTCGATATACGTTTACGCATTTTCAATATTTTTATTATCGCTTCTTGTGTCCTGAGAATTCTTAATTGTACAATAGACTGATTATCTTCCATTTGTGAACGTTCAGTACTTAATTGTAATCTACCTATCAGATTCACCTACAAACAAAACAATTTTAATAATAATTAAGACTGTAATTAAAATTAAAAACTAACTTTTCCTCTTTTCTGGGGTTTACCGTTTTTGATTAAAGCAAAATCTTGATTTACCCAAAACAATGTATCTTCATTGAAATCTTTCGGTAAATTAACATTCGGATGGAATAATAATAATTGTCGTTTTAATTTCGGAAATGCAACTAACGACCATAATGTACGTCTTAATTCACCATCTGGTAATTCAGTAGCTAAACGTAAATTTTCATATGTTATTTTATCATTTGGCCGTTGATTCCATGCAAATAATACAGCCATTTGAAATGTTGTTACATCTAAATCGAATTTACCACCATTCGTTGCAAATGTTATCGTACCATTACTCATATGATGATACCTACATTCATTTATTTATTTTTTTAAATAATCAATAAAATCTCAATTAAACAAAATTACCATTGTAATTTACGTCCAGAATGTTTCTTTTTATAGAATTCTTCAACTTCCGGTATATAATCTTCTAATTCGACTGGTAAACTAACTGTAACCCGTTCAGAACCACGTGCCCAAGCACCAGCATTCAATATTTTTATATTAATAGCGTCATGCCGGGCGGTTGACGTACGAAATTGTCCATTCAAATCTTCACTAACTTTAACATCTTGAAACATTCTAGCTAATTTATTGACATAATCAGCCGGCATTCCGACTTCACGTAACCACTCTACCATATCTTCTTCTTTCTCACTATCAGCACTAGAAATTAAACAATAATTACAACAAAATAATAATTAAATATTAATAAAAATTCCACCTTGCATCTAAGATAAGCCTTCTAGTCAAATGGGCTTTATGATAACGCATAAAAACATCTTTATTCGATATATATTTGAGTACTAATAGAACATCTTTCAGACGCAATTCGATTTCTTCAGTTGTTAAACGTTTCGATAATGGTGTACGTCTTAATAACATATCGCAATAATTCGCTAATAATTCCGGACATTTACTTTCCGGTGCAACAGTTTTACCACCGAAATTACGATTTGTTGTTAATTCTAATTTAAATACAGTTGTATCATTAACAACCGATTTAAATGCTTTATCTCTAGCTGTTAGAAATCTTGGATCATCATTGAAAGCATCATGTACTAATTTACTAAATTTTCTAAATAATTCCAATAAACGTTCAACGTATTTTTCGGAATCTTGTGTTATTATATCAGCTGATGCTACCATATCAGCTAATCCAGCTTGTGTTATATGATTTTCTAATTCATATAACATTGGTTGTACACCTTCTGGTACACGTTCTAATAAACGAAACATCAATTGTAAACGTTCAGTTTCACCAGCTCGTATTAATGGTGCACATTCGGCTAATAATATTGGTAAATTATCACCAACTAATACTTTAACACAACATTGTATAACATTATTACTACCAGCTTCTAGATAACGTTTTGCACGTGTTTCTTCTTCACGTAATTTATTATCAGCATAACGCATATAAGATTGTACACCGTTTGTTTGTAAATGTTCCGGTGCTTTTAAACGATAAAACATTTCAGTACTTTGTATATAAGCTGCTTCGAAATTTTCACGATAAATTTGTAAACGGTCTTCAGTATTTGAACACAAATTCACATAAGACTCCCGTACACCTAGAATTTTACAATAAATAATTACAATAAATAATTCAATCGAAGACAAACCAATGACAAGTTGTGAATCGAATGCTTCACCATTTCGTTCGGCATGTACCAATTTCATAGCACTTTCTTGTAAACGATGTTTAATATCACTAAATATACTTTCATTCCATGAATCCAACATTAATTTCCTTACAATACTTTCATCATTAGCACCTTTTTTACCACTAGTACCACAATTATTTTGTACACTAGTATTATTTGTTGATTTAATTACTAATGCCGCTTCTAATTGACGAAATGGCGTTGGTAAATAATTGCATTGTGTAAAAAATTTCCGCCATTCAGCTATATAAGCTTTCAATAAAGCTTCTTCTTGACGTTGTGCCAATACACGTGCTTGAGCTTGTTTTATAAAACGTACAATATCCTCTTGTAAATGATCACGTAATTTTATTGGTCCTTTTTCATCCCATAAACATACTAAATGTACATCGTAGAATAATTCTTGCCATTCAGCTGGTGATACAGGTTCTTGTTTTAATAATTTCAATACAATTGGACGCATCGTTGGCCATTTATCCTCGAATTTCAATTGACCTTTTTCCTAGAAATTAACACAAACAAGAATATTCAACTATAATTGATGTATCTACAAAATTATAATTACCTTCAACATTTTACTTTTTAACTTATTACTTGGAAACTATAAAATACAATCAATTTTTTTTTTTTGATATGTATTTACATTTCTTATAATTAAATAATAAAATAGGTATTTACATCGGAAAATTAACGATTTATACTTAAAATTATTATGAATTTTTGATTATTTAAGGGCCAATTTTCCGGAAAATTTTACAAATTTCCCAAAAACTCACTCTACAGCCCAAAGTACTTGTCAAACGGCAGCAGGGAGGGGGGAATTTACAACATTGACAGCACTACCGGCAAATATCCAAATTTATATAATAAATAAATATTAAAAATCATAAAAATCACATCTCTCTAATCGAATAAGTTAATTGAATTAATTATAAATTTAATTATAATCATTCCAATTATATAATAATTATCGGGGAATTTTAAAATCTAGTAACCGTTCGCCGACTGTCAATTGTTAGATAACACAAAAATCCCCAAGTTATTATTTTAAAATACCTTAAATGACAATAAAATTACACAAATATTGCAATAAAATATTGAAAAATTTTATTGAATTGAGCCTAATTAATTTCTATACACCACTTATAGTTAATTAATTCAATAAAGCGTTTATAATTATGAAGAATAGGGTATTTTATTTATTGTCGTTGGTAATAGTAGTTCGTTTGTCCCAAATATTTAAACTACTATAATTTATTTTGTGATTATTGCAAATCATTTTGAAAATTTTCTTTCAATTAAAAAGATGCTTTTCGGGGAAATTGTTGAACCTGCGACTAGAGCCCTTATTGATGATGAACTGGAAGATTACCCTGAATATGCGGAGTAATAGTTTTACTATATTTATAAATTTTTTGTTAAATTATTGTGTAAAATTTCAGACCAAATCTAGAATGGGATGGTGACTTTAATTTACCAAATAAGATCAATAAATTGATAATTATTGAAACAACTAAAATAAAAACACTAGCAAATCATGTATTTTTACATAAAAGCCAGTTTGTTTGTAAATCAATTAACGGTTGTTTTGAGATACGAAAACTTGATGATGTCTATATAGTTTTGTACAATGAATGTAGTTTAACAACAGGAGAAATTACTGAAATACTATCAGAATGGTTGAATAAAGCTAATAAAATCTATTGTATAACATCAGCAAGTATTGCAACTTATCAAAATTTGAATTATTCAGAAAAACCAGAAACTTTAATACGAATGTTATCGAATGGTTATAATAATAATAATAATAATAATAGCGAATTTAAATGTACAAAATTGGAAACACCGAATTTAGTTAGTGGTTTAGGTGCACAAATCTTATCCTATTGTATTCATACAAATTTAAATTGTACATTATTTGTTGTATATATGAATGCATCACCGATTGATTCAATCAATGCTAAACCATTTATGGAAATTGTTAAAGGTTTAGATTTACCATTGAACGAACAATTCAAACAAAACGATTTGTCGAGTAATCTTTATTGGTAAAAAACAAAATGATGATAATATAATTACGTCCATGAATACGTTTTATTTTCACTATTATATTTTAAACATTCAATACTAGAAATTGGTTTGTTCATTTGACAATATTGTTCCAATATTTTATTATTTAAACCACAATCCGATAGATTTTCTTTATCGAAAATCGTATTACATTGAGTTTCATTTGAATTTGGACTATGTTCTTTTGTTATTTTACTAAATGGACTTGTTGTTAATAAATTAACAAATGTTGCACTCATATTATGTTCAATTGGATTTATTGCAAATAAATTATGTATGGTTGTTGGCAATATTGGTCCTAATAATTCAATTGAATAATAATCGGCATTATCGACATGTACTTTAGATTCACGTATTTTTAATGTATTTAATGTTGCACCATTAAAAGCAACCGGTG
>JAZBGX010000130.1:0-22670 GCA_037414775.1 Zonitis immaculata
GAGTGCTTTAATGGATATTAAAGCACTCCTTTCAATTCAAAAGGGTCAATTTTTATCAAAAGAGGGTACAAAATAGTATAAAAATAGTATAAAAAACTCGTTCCAAAAGACAATTCCTGCACTCGACCATTGAAAAACTCGCGCTGTACGCTCATTTTTTAAACTTGGTCTCGTGCAGGAATTGTCATTTTTTGGAACTTGTTTTTTTAATGTACTATTATTTTTTGCAAATATATTAACGATATATAATTTAGGAAAAGATTGCGCCTAAGATTGAAATTTTTGAGCCTATTCGAATCTTACAAAATAATAATGAGTTTTTTACTGGAAATATATAACAAATTAGCAAAACGTATATATACTTACACGATTCTTGTATTGAAAAAAAAAAGAAAATTGGAAAAAATTACAAAAAAAAAACATCGACGATAATGACAATTTCCTGCAATTTATCGTCCATGTATAGAGAGATATTCCTGCCTCTAACCAAAGATAACGTGACCATAATAATTTCAATTACATTATGAAAATTACACACTCCATTTCATTCAAATAAAAGGAAATTATGTATATATTGTAGGTATGTATTTCCGAACTGTAGTTTTCTTTTTCTAAAAAAATTTACTCCAATTTATAAATGTAATACTTTTATTTTAAAATTGTAACTATTGTATTAAGTGCGGTGGTACGGTCTTGGAATTTGTCTTATAAATCAAGATTGAGTACGCAATAGTAGAATATCGATTATATATCGAATAATTAAGCCAGATTTTGTATTAGTATTATAAAATTAGATATATTATTTAATCTAGAACAGTGATTCTCAACCCTTTTTTTTATCATGGTACACTTTTAGTATATTATCAATAACACTGATCGTTGGTGAGCGCATCACTTGAGAACGGCTGGACCGATTTGGCTTATTTTCGTTTATATAGTCCGAATAAAGTTCTCCAGGTAATCAAAATTGGGAAAGCTGCCTGTAAAATTCGTAAGTTCGATAAAAACGGAAAGTGTTTTTTTGTTCGCTATATACTCCCAGTTTTGAGACTGTAGCTATAAAATCCAAAGCTGTATAAAAAAAAGCTGTGTGCGATCCGTTACACAGGCGCTAATCGCCAAACAACGATAGCAACGCAATTGTTACACACGTGACTTACTGGAAATGACTGAAGCGCAGCCAAATTCTCTTCAATTCACTATAATGTGTGACAAAAATTAGAGTTTCGCATACAATCCTGAAACAACGCGCCAAAAAAATTTCGTTATCGAAAATCAAAAATCACTCTTCATTCACCTCAAAGGCGTCATCTATAAAAACTTTGTTCTTCAAGGTACTACTACTACTGTGAATGGTTGATTCTTTCAACAAGTTCTGGATCGCCATTGCGAAAGAATTGCGCGTGTTAGAGCCGAGGTGTAATGAGATCGTTGTTTCCTCTTACACGGATAACGTACGTGAGGTTACAGCGGTGATATTAACATGCAGTTTTTGGCTTCCTACTTCCTGTTGCCCAAATCAAATGTGGACTTGAAAGAAGCTATTTTGTATCGATAAACATTAAAAATCTGAAAGATCGTATATTCCGATTTATCGAAATGTTTCTGTAGTTGTCATTGTTTTGAAGTATCTATATTCTATTAATTTACTGTTATTCATTTAATTCATTTATTTAATTATCTATTTATAAGAAATAGATTGAATATTTGAGCAAAAGTAATACAAAAAAAAAGTATATCCGGTTAGTTTGACATCAATTTGAGGGGACCCTTCACTTGATGATCACTGATCAGTATTAAGACATATAACTAATAACGAAATCGATGAATATGTCTCTTAAAATAGATTAAATCGAAATGTTGTACACAATAACAACAACAACAACAACAATTGTATATCTATAGGTATAAAATAATACCTTCAATTTTCGTTATCTATATATAGATTGAAATAATTAGTTTCACTAATTCATCGATTTCTCTCTCAAAAACAGATATTAATTGATTGTAAAGAGAATTTCATCGGAACTTAATAGATATTTTCATCAATATCTTTCACTGTATAGAGTACTTAAGAATCAACCTAGATCTAGCACCGAAATCAAGGAGTTTATCTCAGAATTTTTTTTAAAAAAAGGCCTTTAAATGAAATCGTTATTTTTATATATTTATTATTTTATTTACAATCTAGGTCTGCATCATTAAAAATGGAAAATCTAATTAAATTTATTTATTGTGTGAAAATAAAGAGAATTGTGATAAAAATAAACCGACTTTTTATCATTGAAAAATTCATTATAATTATTAAATTAATTAATAGCTTTTGAGTGTTAGTCTTTTTTTTAATACAAATATTATATTAACGAAATTATTGAATTAATATGGAAAATTTTCTGTTGGTTAGAATCCATTCTCTTATGATAATAATCATTTATTTTCATCAGGAATTATCAAACCGATTAGATTAACATATTATGTACTTAGATGTTGAGCTAAATTTTCAGTCGCAACAAATATAATTAATTTTATTCACAATTATCATTAAAAAAAATTCTTGAGTTATCAAATGTAATCAGTAAGAATTTCGTTAAAAAAAATTAAACAACAGGAAGCCTACTCTCATCATTAAAGTAACCAATATACGACAAACAACATTGTTGTTAATTAGACGATGAGCCACCGGTCCTGCAACATTGTTTTTCTAAATTATTAATTATGATTTAATATAATAACAATAACGTAATGCTTTGAGCTTAAGTCTCTAATGAAATTACTTTATTTTTAAGAGAACTGAAGCCAAATAAATTTTCAATTATGTAAGCAACATCATTTTCTATCACCTGCCACCAACGCTCTAATGAAGACAAAATACTTTCCCTGTAAAAGTCTTTGGATTTTCGATTGAAGGAGTTATTGAGTTCAATTTTCTAATGAACCTCATTCATGATTATTTTTATCTTGTGAATAATGGGACAGAGAACAAAACAAGTGAAAATCGGAAGGTGTAAGGTCTTGTGAATACAATGGATGAAGAAGGATTGTCCATTCGAGTGAAATAATTTTTACACGAGTCACTATAGCTGCAATACGATCCAGTTCTTCACAGTAAATCTCAGCTGTGATTATTTTGAGTATGAGAGCAGTGAAATTGTTTTACCAAGCATTGCGAACTTTATCTGGGATTCAATTCTCTGAGCCTTACTAATGTCTCCACATTTATTAGTGGAGGTCGGCGTCCTGGATGAGGTTCATCAGAAAGATTAAAACTTCTATCCTTGAATCTACTGAGCCAATGTTTGGTAATACCATAATACAGAACACCCTCACCCATCGTTCTGTCAATATTAGAAGTTGCTTCCCTCATTCTGCGATCTAAATGGAACTCATGAAGTAAGAACAGTCGAGGCTTCGCTCGAAAAATCTCCAAATTTTTTTTTTGTAAACTTTATTATTTCGAGCTCAATTGTCCAATGATCGGGTTCTATATTTATACAGGTACAACAATGGATTATTCTAGAAGCTCCTACATTCTAGGAATCGATCGAAAAATGTGGTGGATTTATAAATAAGGTGTCAACCGGAAGACAAAAGTTATTAATTAATAAATTAAATTCCAATTTATTGTAGTTAAATAGAAGAATAGAGAATCAATTAATGTTTATCAATGAATCAATTAATAGAATGTTCTGTAATATTTTAATATTTTGAAATAGCTATCGATTGGGGCCCTCCTATAGTTCTGCATCAAACAACCCACGTCTAGTGGTACTCAACATTTTGACTAATCGTAAATGTACGTGATTTAAGTTTGTTGTTAACTAAAAACAACCATCAATATTTATAATCTTGGGTGATTTTAACTCGTAAAATTGCAATCAATTAACAACAACAACAGTATGAAGGAAATGCAAACAACTAATTTATATCAAGAGAGAGAGAGAGAGAGAGAGAGAGAGAGAGGTGGGAAAAAATTCGACAACACGATATGACTCCCCATCAAGTGTTATTTTTATATTTCCTTCAGTACCTATATTGGGGCCTATAATATACTATCACAGACAAGCCGAAGCTAATTGAAATATATAACCTAAGTGATGCGATTAGCAGGTACGGGAAATTTATTAACAAAAAAATAAATAAAAAAAACTAACTGTATGAAATGATGTGTATTAATAATTTATGTCTGTAGATGGATAGATGGGTTTACGTTAACTTAACTAATGGCTTTCACTTTGATTTAACTAACAAAATAAAAAATAAAAAATAGAAAATATAAAAAACATTACGATAAAATTGTTTGATTGTATAAATCTTGAGAACACCAAAGTGACGAAATATTTCGAAAAATCACACCACACATACACACATGCACAGTCAAAATAGAATTGATAAGGTACTTCTATTTTTGAAATAAATAATTCAACTATGGAATTGACTTTAATAGTTCGAAACACAAACTTTCAGCCAAAAAAAAAAATACGTTATTTATTTGACTTTCATTTAGTTTCGAGGCTTTTTGACCGAAATTTTTCACTCAAAGTAGGTAAAACTAATATTTTGGACACTCATAAACGATCAAATTTCAAACACAATCTCTCAATTTTAATAATCATCTTGTTGAAATTTATAATTAAATAATAAATTCTAAAAATTAAATTAATAGATAAATACAAAAATTCAGCTATTTGTCATCAATTATTATTGGAAAGATAGAAATTTTGTTGCGCTTTCAACACAATTTTATTAAATTGGTGATTTATTTCTCGAAAATTGACCGATTAATAGTGAAAAATTGGATATTTCGGAGGAGACGATACGTCAAACAAAGTTAAATAAAAAAAAATTGTCAATTTTTCTCAAAAGATTAATTTTCGTTTGATAAGTGAAGAGAATTTCGGAGACTTTAACGTTGCGTGAGGCGATATAAACGCTAGAGTTCCTGCAGTGTTCTATCAATATCGATCTATGTTTATTAGGAATATTATTAAACAGTTTTTCATTTGTTTTTTTTTTGTTTTTTTTTATAGAAAATCGATGATTAAGAATGAGATAAGCAATTGGAAATGTTTTTCGAAAATATTCAAAACAAGAACACCTGTAGTGGTGTAAATTGCCAGTTATTTATTTATTTATGAAATTTACGAAATCTTTAGGTATGGGTATCAAATAAATTATAAAATTTTTACATTATTTTATAAATATATATATATAGTAAAAACAAATTTTAATAGTGGAAGCTTTTAAAAATTTATTTTCGGCTAATATATCTATTTGACTTTATACATGAAAAAGTGCTTAATATATTTTTTTTTCGTCTAGAATCTTGTTTTAATAATGAGATGAATAATCGATATTTCCTTTCACAAATATTTCAGTATAGTTTACCTCATTTTAAAAGTACACACTTGCTTATCTCGACAAATTTACTCATACGCCAGAGTCCAGCCTTGTATACTAGGCTGGACTCTGGCAACTATTCTATTATGTCAAAGATTAAAATTTAAACGACCCTTATGAGTTATGAACTATCTTCTGTGGAAGAGAGTGCAGCTGAACTGCATATAATTGGTTCATTTGATCTTAACAGGCTTGTTTGTTTCGTAAACAAATGACGATAAGCAAAAATTATTGTTTTATTTAAACTAATTGCAGCGATCAGGTGTTCAGCATATGCCTCAACAAAATCTGTTGATGTAAGCAGCTATGTTCGTCCGATTTGAAACCGATTATAGAATGTAAATAAATTAAATTAGCAAATATAGAAGAGTAAGAATGATAAGAAAAAGTTATGTTTAGAATGTAGTAGTGAAAGCTATGTGAAAAATTTCGCTCATAAACAATTAGATCAATTATAAAATAATGAGTTTCTATTCTAAAGTAAATGTTGTTTTTTTTTCTATTGGCAATTTTTTTTACAAAAATTGCAAAAAAGTTTCAATCAATCCACTATAAGTTGTTTTATTGTCTTGCAACTGCTCAATAAAACAATGAAGAACCATTGATGAACACCTATATTAACGTAATGTAGTGTAGGAAAAACCATTAAAGTTCAAATAGTAATAAAGATGCCAATTACTGGATTCTAAAAGTAAGTATATACGTTCATTAGACATTCGAATGACGATCATCTCTTGATGATGATGATGAGAGAGAGATTGGTTGTTTATCCGGTTATTGAGGCGCTTATAACTAACTAATTCTTACATTACAACTAACCTATCATTTAAATATTTTTCAATATTAAAAAATTATTATTATTATTATTATTTTAGTTCAGATATTATAAAAATTTAAGTCTATGAAAATTTGTGTCAAAATTGACAGGATATAAAACGCCTCTAATAATTCATTTTATATAGTTGAATTGCACTCGATCGCATTAAGCTCTTCGAATCATTGATTTAAAAGTGAGTGTATTTTTTTTAGATCCTTCTTTTCAATTAACGCCCACCTAAAAACCACTAAACAGCCATGACAAACAGCTTTATAGAAACGATTCTTGAAAATATTGACAGGTGTAATGAGCATCGTTATATTTCTATTTTTCCTAAAATAAAATGAACTTGAAACAAAAAAAAAGGGTCTAATTAAAGAAATTTCAGAAATGAAACGGTTTCACTGCCAGTTTCTATTAATTATTAATTAATAGTTTAGTTGTTAATTATTTTCGATTGGAATAATATCTGAAAGGAATTTTAATTTGCATAAATCATATATATGTATAACTGACATTCTAACTTGAATCTTTTAATATCAAAAGCACTACTTTATAGTAGTGTTATAATAGAGATCTATTTAGTTCACGCCCACATAATAACTACAATATTTAAATTAATGTGTTTTTATTATACATATATGGGTGTTAGAGCGTTTATATTAAGGACGTTTCAAATTTATCACTTGCAGAATGTAGGTACAACTTGATCTATATTATTATTACTTGTAGAAATAATGTCATTCATTGTTTATATTGGCTAGAGCATCGGAACTGATATTTCACTATTTATTTTGCTCTCTTAAATAAGTATTGCAGATTTATTCTGCAATACCTATTCATAGACATGATTTGATTTTAAGAAAACGCTAGATAAATTGAATATCCATTTTTGATCATTATATGCTAATTATAGAAATAACATCTATATTAATAATACTTTAGTAACGTCTTTTAGAAGAAACAACCTGTGTAGATTTCGTATATAAAAACATTCTAAAATATTTGCAAAATAAACCCTAGAACTGGATTTCTTTTGAGAGTTGCAGGAATCTGAGTGCTATAGGCTCTTCTCCATTTCTGGATTTCGATTTGATCTTGAAACGGAAACAATCCTGAAAATTGTTATCTACTAAATATTTCGGAATTTCTTATATATACTCCAATTTTGCTAAGACAGGCTATAGGGCTTATCCAAAAGTAATGATAATTCTAGTGGTCAAAAAAATCTGAAAAAAAGCGATAGCGAGCTAATACTTTACTTGCTAAGGGTAGAATAAAAGCTGGAATTGAATTAATTTGAATACGAACACTCAAAGAGTTTACACGAGAATAGAGAAAAACGAAGTCAGAACCGTCATCAAGACTTCTTCCTAAAAAGAATGTCTAACGAAGATACACGGCGACATGGTGGAAACTTTAAAACACTGTGCTCGTCCATATTCTACAGTTCCATGCTAGTACAAGAAGTTTAAGCTGGGCCGAACATCTACAAAAGACAAGCATCACGAAATCTAGTTTTAACTGACCGAAGAGTGACCATCAGACATTTAGCTTTGGCAGTGTTCAGAAGATCCTTAACGACATACTTCACATGAGCAAGGTGGCCGAGTGCTGGGTACTCAGAATGTTAACTGATGAACAAGAAAACAAACGAGTCGACATTTCAAGAGCAAATCTGGATTATCAATAAACTGACCCTGACAGACAATCGATGACTCCAAGAACATCGTACTGACCAACACTGATAAATTCAAAATGGCAACCTCCTCGTACAAGATATGGCATTTAATTTTTGCAATCCCGAGCGAATAGTTATAGTGGATAACAGGGAAAAGGGAATCATTTCTACAGGCACTCACTACGACGATAAAATAAGAAAGTTGGGGAAGGATATCAAGGAACAAATGCAAGGCAAACTGAACTCGAACATGCGTCTTAAATCTTAGATCAAGTTTCTGTCTATTTCCTCAGCTTGACGAGCAGCTCAGGGACAAGAAAGAAATATTTAAAGTAAGGGAGCATATTCTATTTTGATTAAATTGTGACGAAATTAGATTAATCTTGAAATATTAGAACCTCTCCACTGACATTGGAATAAATTTAGGATTCAGCAATGGAAAGTAATTATCCTGAAATCCGATTTAGACCAAAAATTGAGGAAGCCTGTGTGTTTTACAAATAAAATCGAACTCTTAATCTTTTGCTGAGACATTCATAAATTGGAAACAAAATCGGTTTCTACTGGAAAAAATTGTGCTGAAAATTTGCAGGTTTCTTATAAACAGTCTCAAATTTCTAAAAAACGTTTGAAGTTTTGCTGACAACGAGATAAAATCACTGGAACCAATTATACTAGATTCAATTTAGGAAAAAAATTCTGAAATCTTGGTGATTCACAAAGAATCTCAAATTCCTTGAAATACTTAATTATTATTATTATTATTTTTACTGAAATTACACGAATTTACGTGCTCTAGAATTGAAAAAATTCTAAACTCCCATTAAAAAATTGAATGACAACTCTTGAATAAGACAGACAGATCGCACACGGTATATATATAATTTCCAGATATTGAAAACAAGAAATTGTTCACTCTTCTACTTAGAACGATTTATGTTAGACATTTTTCGTTCAAATAGCCGTCATACTTTAACTAACTCTACTCTCTCTCTCTCTCTCTCTCCCTCTCTCTCTCTCTAAACTATAGGTATATACTTAAAAATAAGATAGTATATTGGTATATGTGTGTGCGTGCGTGCTTGATGATGCTCGTTTAAATCCGAGTTCTAAATTTCAAATGCTTTTATAGAACAATAATAAAGTAGCCGCATGTATATCCGGGAAATATTCATTCAACTGTGAAACACTAATCACTAGTTATATGCGAAAGGAAAATGTACACTAGATTATACTATAAATTTTTCGTATATAGTCGGATAGATGGGTGTGTGTGTGTGTGTGTGTGTGCGACTTACTTATTCTTATTATAACGTTAACAATTTGCCATAGAGAGGATGAGGTTGAATGGCCGCAAAAATAGCCCCAAACATATCCTAGTTCACTATACCAATTACAAATTATTAAAAATTAGATATAGAATATAAGAAATATTTCACAATCTTACCACGATATTAATCTTTATCTAGGTAGATATATATTGAATAAATTGAAGGAACAATTTATATTATCAGTGGAAAAGATATAGAAGCTAGTAGTTATTATTATTAAACGGAAGCTCTCATACCAAGACTTTACAACGGCAAACTGTAAAGTGCCTATAAAGGCACCAAGTGGTTATTATATTGATCAATGCCCTCTTCTCCATATATATATATACCTATACATACGCTATATTTTAATATTAGAAAAATAATGAAAAAACAAGCCAACAACATTCGATTTCCTTTAATTATTTTTAATAGCCATATACTGATTCAATATAGTTTGAGGAAACAATTCACCTTTAACACTTATATTGTTAATTAATTTTTATTTTATATTTATTCAATTCTATAGCAATTCGTATACATTAAAGCGTTCATAATTGCATTTTTTATTAGATTTTTTTTCTAGAATGATAGAGAAACAGTAAAGCATCATTAGAGTTTCCTTTGAAGTTCGAATGAATAACAAGAACAACCGATAGAAAGGCACGTGCTATGCAATAAGATAACAAAAAAAAGCAACACCTAACATTCTACTTGATCAAAACTAGAACGTTGCATGAATTTACTTTAAGCTTTAATTAAAGAAGATTGTTTTTGTTGTTGTTTTTGGTGAGAGAAAGGTATCCATCAACAATCGGTATTTTCGTTAAAAATATATATAGTTAATCGAAAATAAAACGAACATGAAAAAAGAAAATTGAACTAATCATGTTGTGTGTATCAAGAGTTGGTTGTTAACGACCGTCACGCAGGACTCCCTATGTGTATCCTAAACGATATAGAAGTCATGAACGTTGGTAATTAATTAGGCATCAGAGGCAGGTGCTGACCACCGCAGCAGGTCAATATAACTTTTCTCAAAATAGAAAAAAAATAATTAAGAAAATTGAAAAATTCTATAATATTAGTCCTCTATCCATATTTATCTATATATCTAGATTTGTTTCAAGACAAAAACGAATAATTCACTATTTTATGAAGATAAAGATAAGGATTTTTCCTTAAGAGAAATGTCATAATAATAAATTGATCTCTTTTGTTTTTCTAGTTGAGAAATGACCATTTCTATAATGCACGTATAACTAAATAAACGAAAATCCTGCTGTGAATATATAAGACAAATGTACGCATACACCCTATATCTAAGTTTTATGATTTTAGATAAGCAATAGTCAGGATTGATGATAGTTCGACTTTCACTTATATGAAAGAGTTTGAACACGAACAACTTTTCCTGTTGCATTGGAAATATACAAAAATATCTATAGTACGTGCCATAGATAATAGACTAAATTGAACGGTTGTATAAGGGATGAAATTTTGATATGAAAAGTCTTACAGGTTTTTTTTCAAATTTCAGGCAATACAAACTCACTTTCCATTGACCATTTTTTTTAAATAATGAATTAACTCAGGATAAAAAAAATATTGTCACTGAGAGCCTCTAAAACAGAGACTGATTCAGTTTCTCTCTCGCACTGGAAGAGACTTTTAGTCACTCAACCAGGAACTACAAGAGACTTCTCTCATTCAGAAAATAATAGTCTTTCTATGAGAGATAGTAGTGTCTCAATGAACGACTGTGAGAGATTGTTAAAGACAAAAATCGGACTTAGAAATGCCCAGAGACTCTTTGACACCGCAAAAGTCTATCAGAGCTACTATGAGAGCTTGTTAGAGACTTTCAGAGACTAAAAATTGTATCGTAGGAAAGAACGGACGCAAAGCTTCACCTTAGAATAACGCGTGTAGGAAATTTTTAATTTTTTCTCGACTTACTTCATATTATGCTTTGAGTATTCTGACCTAACATTGTGAACTTACAGTAATGAAGAGGTAAATTTGAGCTACACTTGATCACTAAAGTATTGGCTGTAACGTCGCAAATTGATGTCAACCGATTCTCTGATCTATTGTAATAGTACTACCTTAAGAAACTACCTGTAGCAGTTTTCGTAGATCAAATCCCTTATACGTTCAGAATCGATCTATGTGCATAGATCAATATGAAAATTAGTAACGAACTAGTCTGGAAATGGTCTTCAATTACTTTATTATTCGTTCTAAATTTAAGCAAACAGAGAACTAGAACCGCAAAATTGTATAGTTCTAGACTATAATACCATCCCCTATATTCACTGAAAGTCTTAACACGTCTGTCCAAACGTTCGGAGCGCGTTCGAGATTTGATCTGCATAACTATATGATTCAAGCTAATAATAAATGTGCCGCCCGCTTATTTGATAATACGTTGTTGCTTAGGCGCTTCCTGTAGAAAGTCAATATCCGCTCTTTAGTAATAACTAACTGTGGTTCAAATATACACAAAAAGACTTGGTTTTCTCAGAATTTCATCCCCTATCCACTTCGCGAATTCGATTTTCAACTAACAAAATACCTTATATACCGAGTGTCTCGAGAAAAAACCTACGAAATCATACGGCGGTCATTTTGATACAGGCAGTATAATAATTGAAATAATTAAATAGATTGACAGAATCGCCAGTTAATTGAGCGCGTGTTTCCTGCAAAAACAACAATCATTAACATAAACCGTAATGCTATAAATAAAATTAGGTATATGCATAATTATTGAAGAATTTATGAATTGATAGTTTGACGGCTAATATAGCGTTGTTAGTGCGGAAATTTCAAACTATTTATATGAATAATTTAGGGCATACTTATTATAAATTTTTGGTTATTTAATAAGTTACAATAGTGTATCAGAAATTGGATAACCATGAAAATATCTTAATGACAGGTTTTAGTTGTTAGTCGTTGAAAGAAATTTGATCTGTTCGATTCAAGAATTTATATATAAGTATATATTTTTTGTTGCTGTTGTTGTCGTCGATGTCATTTTTGGAGAGATAAAATACAGAGGAAAAAACTACATAAAATCAATAAGACTTATACTTTATAATTAAATAAATGTCTAATTTATGCATTTGTAATTACGTGTGGGTAGTTTTCTACTAACGAACATAAATAGATTAATGATTATCGATTTGGATTCGATTCGTTTGGGTATAATTTATCAGTATTACCCAAAAAATAGCTAGAAAAGTAATCAAATGCAAATTTCGTTTTTTTTTTAAATTGAATAAAAAAAAATAATTAATTGAAATTTTTCTAAGCATTGGAATCGATATGTAGAAAAAAAATCGATATTTTTGTTTCATTTTCAAACGATCTAAAGTGGACTACCGCAGAGTTTCGACCTGTTACAGGAGCGGCCTTCCGTTCTCTCACCATCACCAATATTATAATACTTATAACGAAAGGTTCTTGAAATAAATTACAAGTTATAATATTCAATAAATAATAATAGACGATATATTTATGGAATAGGCACATGAAACGGATATCGATTAGACTATTACCGCAAATATTGTATAGGTGCATATATAATTTTTTTTTAATTCAACGACAAAACAATTCAAGTCGAAATATAGTCATGTTATTCTAGTCTAATCGACCGTTGAAATCACAAGCATTGACCAGTTTAATCCATTATTGATATCTCTATTATTGTATCGATAACGATCTGGAAAATATATTTCATAACGGATTTATATCGATTTCATATCATATTTATGTATAATAATAATTCAAGATTTTCGTTTTCTTTCTTCTCTACTTAATAAATATAATAATAAGCGAATTGAAAAAATTTACCAAGATTCTTTTAATAGCTACTGTATACATTTTAATTTATAGTTGTGTAATGTTCATGATTAATTGCTCTCAGTTGTTGGTATCGCTTTATTATATTATAATACTTAAAAATATATCGGGATGCAAATAGACAAATTATAGGTGTTGCAGCACATACCAGGATTACATACAGTAACTATAATTATATTATCATCAACATAGTTTTTATTATTTAAAAAATATATTATTATTATACTTTCTTGATAATTTCTGGATGTTGTATAATTTATTCTACTTAAATAAAATCTACCACTACTACTAGGAAGAAAAATACCGGTAATTATAATTAATGTTTATAATATCCAAAAAATACAGTTAATTGTCAAGTTTTAATTAGAGAAATATTTGCAAAATTAAAAAAACACAAATATGGCCATAAACAACTATATATACAGGATGAGTTATAAGTCATGATGTTGAATAGAAAAAATGGATAGGAAATGAAATTTTGAGACGAAAACTCCTCAGACATTTTTACACCTGGCCCACTCTTAAATAGTTATTAATTGAATAAAGCAGCCACAACGATAGAAACGCGTATAGGCAAATAAGAATAGACGGATCAATCTACCAAGCATTTAATCCTCTGACGTTTCCCTGCCATCGCCTAACTTATGTCTCATTGCCTATTTTATTTAATTAATAAATAATTTAACTATATATCTTACAACTCAGCCTGT
Organism: Zonitis immaculata; assembly: GCA_037414775.1. Lineage (NCBI taxonomy): Eukaryota > Metazoa > Arthropoda > Insecta > Coleoptera > Meloidae > Zonitis > Zonitis immaculata. Next base: position 13,786 of record JAZBGX010000130.1, read on the forward strand.
ATGTTTATACTTTGTTGAAATTAATTTCGCTCTATTTGCTCTAATTTTTTTTAAATTTGAATTTGTTATCGTTTCAGAAAATTGACGCTTTTCAAGTTGATTTATTAAAATGAAAAGTTGATTTAATAAGAAACACTTTCAAATTTTTTAAAGATAAAAATTTTATAAAATCATCGAGTCGCTCTAGTACGACTATACTAATCATAAAAAAATTGTTATAAATAAAATTTTGTGAATGTCAACTTGAATTTATTATTGATGATTTATAAGTATAAGCGATATAAAAATCTGAAGTAAAAGGTTCTTGAATTATTAAGTATTATTATTGTTTGTAGATGTGAAAGCTTCTTTGAAAAAAAAAAACTAAAAAACTTTGCACTATTTCGATAATATAAATCCATCATTTTTCGCTATTATTAATAATCCAGGCAAAATCAAATATTATTTCTAACGAAAAGAAAAAAATATTAATAGCGTAGGTGTGTCGATCTTGTTCAGCGACAACCCGCTGTTTATTTGTGACCTGTTTTATTAATTAATTTCGAATATGATTTAAATATTTTCCGAACAATATCGATGGATTATCGATAACAAAAAAAATATATGTATAGTGTATATATAGATAGAATATACATATTATTCGCTTGGATAGATTCTGTTGATAGATATTTAATTTTTGAGAGTAAAAAAAATATCCTTATGTATTATAGACATATATAGTCGACGAAAACGTTATGGTTACGATTTGTTTTGATAGGCAGAGGCAGACGATATCGTACCATCATCGACAACGATCAATCATCTCGATATTATTATAAAAGTCAACAACAACAAGAAATATCAAAAGAAACCAACATGAAATCATCACCTGCTATAGAAACGATCATAACTGGTGTACCACAATTTTTTTATTTTATTGTGATAAGTTTATTATGTTGATTGTTAGATTTCATATTTTAGAAGATCCAATATACCTATCTGAATGTTTATATATAGGTATGTAGTTATATCTATTATAACAATTGAATTTATTGCCTTTTGTTTATTATTATATGATAAACCAAAATTCTCAAATAATTAATTAATAGTGTTTGCATTTATATTTGTTTCAAATAAGTAAAAGTATAACTTTCTCCGACTATAGTAAATTTTATAATTCAATAAAAAAAATTGATGATTTTCATAGAGATTGCACATCGTAGGCTACACGCTCCCTTATTGTTCGAAATTTTCAAAAGAATCAGATTCACTCTCTATCTTTGTACAACAAAGAAAACAAACACACAAATTCACATTGTATGTTTATTAACTAAATATTGAAAATAAACTTTCGATTTCTATATAAAGATGAATATTCTTCAACAATTGTAACAAATTTAAATTGAAGAAAAAAAAATTGAAAACACCACATTGAAGAATATACAAATTGAAAAATACGCCTTCAGGTGACGGATGCTTTACATTCATTTTAAACAGGAAATATACAATTTTTAAAGATAGTAATTGAAAGAAGTTATAGACTATACGAGGGCTGATCTCAAAGTAATAATAATCGAATATTTTTAATGGCCACAAAAATCTAAAAAAAGGTAGCCAGCTTCAACCCACAATAGTTACAGGTAAAAAAATTATAAATCCACAGTCATATTTTGGAACTACATTCATATTTGATTACGAGCAGTCAATGGATTAACACAAAAATGAAGTAAAACGAAGTCAGAGCCGTCATTAAATACTTCTGTATGAGAAAATGTCTACTAAAAACATACAACTGACTAAATAAAAATATTCTACAGTTGCTCAATGGTGCAAGGAACTTGAGCCATGTAGAGCATCCACAGAAGACGAGCATTGCAAAAGACGACCTTCCACGTCCCACATTGGTGAAAATGTGTATAAAATATAGGATCTAGTTTTATCTGGCATGGGGGCTGAGGTCACAAAGATCTCATACTGCAGAGTATAAAGACGAAATTCACATGAACATTGGGCGTTTGCACGTTGAATATCCAGAATTTCAATTTCTGAACAAAAGAATGAACGAGTCGATATTTATCACCAGGCTGATCCGGACAAATTTTTGACTTGACTTGTCTCAATCCACGAGACCTGGATCCATCACTTCGATCAAGAGCCTAAACAAGAATCGATCACTTGGAAACAACCGCCCTCACAACAAAAAGCAACTCAAATCCGCAATCTCCACACAATAAGTTATAATGTCTGTTTTTTAGAATTTCGGAGGAGCTGTTATAATTTATGATTAACTGGAGAAGAGTATCACTATCACAGATTCTTATTATGCTGACCAAAAAAGAGATTGCACTAAGCCATCGAGGTAAAAAGGCGAGGTAAACTGCGAGTTAGGGCGCTGTTTTACCAGGACAACGCACCCGCACACAAAACTGAAGTTGAGATAGTTTTTAATTACTTGACTTAAGGAGCAGCTTAGAGGTAAGGAATTTGGAGATAATAATAAAGTGTTGACCACTGTATAGAGACATTTTGGGAAATCAGGATTGCTTCTATTGTATTTCATATCGTTTATTATTACTTTTGGATCACTCCTCGTATAACAGAGAAAATTAACAAGTCAACAAAATAATTGATCCATCAAATTATAGAGTATTGTAACGACTCAGATTCTAAGAAGTATTTCTATTCGCTTAGTACCTTATTTCCAATAATTCAATTTCATCAAAACAAACAAAAATATATTCCGAAATAGGTTGTAGAATTAAGTTTATAAAAGTGATGGTAGAAAAATCCTGGAAAAGCTCTAAAAATTTCACATAATTATTGAATAGGAAAGTTGTATAATTTCCAATATGTATACATAAACATAAAAATTAGGAGTATTATATTCAAAAACTATTAGCCTAATATGTAAATTTTCGATAATTCCATCGTAATCAAGTATTAAATTTAATTAGGTACGACAAAAAATATATATATATTTTTTTACTATTTAAAATAAAAAATCCTATATCTATAATAGGAAATAATCCATCATAATAATATTATATTTTTATATATAGATTCGATTTTTGGCAAGTTTCTAATTATTTTAAACGGTAAATCAGAGCATCCTCTCTCGTTTCTCAAATAGAGAGGAAAAAAAAATTATTTGTTGATTGCTTGAGGTGTTCCAATATGGTTGTAGATTGAAGACTGACCGACCATAGAGAGGCCCTGGGGCTCTCAAAGTCAGTGCACTACTTCCTTGAACAACGCCTCAATAATAAACACAGTTCGATCACTAACCACTGAATAGAAGAGATACTCGACAATTTTTATTATTTATTTTTATTCTCCTAGATTCTATTAAAGCAATTTTTCTATGACTATCAATATTATTATTATTATTATTAATCTAAATTTCAATGAATAGAACAATCAAGAATGAAAAAAAATTGTTATTTTTGAATTTCGAATTATTATTTTTTTCTGATTTAATAAATTGTTTATTTAGATTTTTAGGTGTGCCTTATCATTAATTTGTTCTTAACTAGTCGTGATGGAACTGTAAATATATTTATTGATGATTAGTGGCATACATCTTGAGGCGTTTTGGACAGTTTTGCTACAGTTCTATTATAACCTACTAAAAAAAAAAAATCTAAAAAAAATACCATCTTGAATGAACTAGTTCCGCTTCGACAATTTCCAAAAGACAATTTAGATCCATAAAATTTATAACTATTGTTATTATATTTATATAGAGTTGAATAAATGATATTTGAAACTGGAAACAATAGAAACTTATAATCACTTATTCACAACAATTGACCACGTAATCGTGACTTATTGTTCAAAAATAAATAAAAAAATTACTAATTGGTAGTTACCAAAATTGTGAATAAGAAGTGCAATAATTATGGTTCTATTGCACAGGTAAAACAGATAATTTTACGGTGAACATTTAACAAAATGCACCACTTCATCATTAAACGAACAATTTTAAATGAAAACTATTGGGAAAAAATAGACTATAACTTGAAATTAATTGGCTGTTGTTCGTTGATTCATGACTAGAATGCAAATGAACCGTCAACTGCAATATATTCATATAAATATATCTATACAGGGTGATTCATTAATATGGTCAATCTCTGAACTAGAAATACTATACGAATCAAAATATCATGATTGAGCTCAGTAATTTTAAGAGTTTTAGCCGTATCAGCACGAAAATTAATAACTTTATACTTTTCGATGTGAGTATCACGAATTTGATGTCAATCTTGGCGCTTTATGTACAGGCTGTTACTTTGATCAATCAGAACATATATTTTTTGTCGAATGAACTATCGTTAAGGCGACGTCAAAATATAAAAGGCAGTTCAATTCTACGAAGAGAGGTACTTTTCTGTAATTCGTCTAGCTCTACGGATTGTTGAGATAAATACATTTGAAACCTTTAATTTTATAATAGCTAATTGGTATAGCGCATTCACCATTTTTGTACTAAACATTTGTACATATATTTATCTACTTTGCGTCTATAATAGCATTGTTAAGGTAACAAAAGGAGTGCTTTAATAAAAAAGGAGTGCTTTAATGAGAAAGGAGTGCTTTAATGGATATTGAAGCACTCCTTTCAATTTCAAAGGGCCAATTTTTATCAAAAAAGGGTGCAACATAGAAAAAATAGTATAAAAAACTCGTTTCAAAAGATAATTCCTGCACTCGACCATTGAAAAACTCACGCTGCGCGCTCGTTTTTAAAATTGGGCTCGTGCAGGAATTGCCATTTTTTGAAACTTGTTTTTTAATGTACTATTCTTTATTTATAGATCTTCATACCGTATCCAATATTTCGAGAAGACTTTTCACAAGAAATTTCTCTTAATTAAAGACTAAACATTAGAAACAAATAAGTCATAACTGAAATATTTCAACACCTAAAAATGTAGGTAATAGAGTTCGCTAAGGCTTAACATTTAAGTACAACTAGCTCTAACACCGATAAAGTTAGATGAATTGAACAAGAGTACCTTTTCTCTATGAAATTTCACTGCCTTTTAAATTCTCATGTCACTCTAGCGATATTCTGATTCAGCAAAGTAACAATAAAGTCTTACTAACGCCTTATATAGACAGTGCTAAAATTGGCATCACATTCGTGATGCTCACATCCAAAATCGTATAATTAACAATTTTCGGGTTGATACTGTTAAGACTTTCGACATTATTAATAAATTTCAACTTCCTATATCTCGTAAGTCCGCTTTGCAAATTGTTAATGAATCACACTGTATATATAGATAGATAGATAAATTTTTCTCAATTATATTGTAGAAAATTATTTATTATTTAAATGACACTTTTCCCAATCAAATCATTTCAATAATATATAGAAAGATTAATGTTTTTTTTTTTTATTATACATATAGATGGCTGTGTAGGTTGCTAAATTTATTTAATTTTTCTATTTCTTTGACAAATCATCAATCGACCTATTCAATTGATATCAATTTTGTTATCAACAAGTGTCAGATATTGAAAATGTAGGCACAATTAATATATTAAAGGAAAAATATAAACAGAATGTCCTATAAATCCGTATTCAATTATTTATAATTTAATTTACGTGTCCGGATTGCTCTATTTTTTTTTATATATAGATAGATTTAGATTAGTTTTCTTATAGTGGACAGTCGGTATATTATTGTATTGACCCGGAACTATGGAGAAACAATACACATAAACAACACCATTAGATCAGAAATTTATTGAGCGAAATTATAAAAACTCAAAAGTCATTATACTACACCCAATACTCACCTCAATTCTTGTATTATTAATTCTAAATAAATTGTTTAACCGATTGTTTGTGCTCTAAATTGGAATAATTCTGAATTTCAAATTTGCTAAGAAAATTATAATTTAGATCATTAAGATGATTAACAAAAAAAGAAAAACCTTGGAAACTAATTGATCAAATTCTGTAATTATTTGTTTTAAAATTGATATTCATCTGAAAAATAAATAAATATATAAAAACGAATTGATATAGCGTTATTTTATAATCATTCAATTTAATCCCGTCTTATCTATTAGCTTGTTATGTTTAATATAAAATGCAAATATACAAAATCTATTAAAGTAATTAAAAGTAAAATATCTCTATAAATAATCGTGATTAATGAAGCCAGACTATTGATGATAATGATAATAATCCGATTTTGGAATTTTTCCCAATTTAGTTTTCTAATTTCAAAATACTCTCTGTTTTTTGGGCCTTTTTTTCTTCTACAATTTAAATAACTAACAATTCCAGCCTTGAATAAAATTTAAAGATTTATTCATGATTGCAAAAGATTAGAAAAAACACTTATCAAAACAAAATAAATATTGATGCTTACTGTAGTTTACAACAACAAAATAATCAATTTTATAGATTACACTTTTATTTATTGTAATTGAGTTTCAATAATAAAAAAATAAAGAATTTGAGCTTTGAGAAAAATAATTTTCTAAAATATCTTTTTTCCTTTAAAAGTTTCAACTCAGACTCTGAACGGCTTATCCAATCGTTTCATATTGGTTAATCGCTATATGAAATTTTTGACCCAGCTTATAAGGGACTTTTTTATTCGAATTCGCTTAATATTGTTTGTAATTTTTGTATCTCAGATTCTGAGCAACTTTTCTATTACGTCATCCTCCATTTCTTTACATGCTAATATGTAAGAGAAGCTTACATTAAATTGTTCAAAAAAACAAGTTTGCTCACAGATTCTAGGAAACTTTTCCAGTCGTTTACTCGACATTACTGAACAAAATTCCCACTTAGTTCGTAAGTTACTTTCAGTCTTTCTTTTGGAAGCTTCGATTCAAATTCTGAGTACCATTTTTAGTCGTTGCTATACAAAATTTATCTTCAAGCTGTTGAGAAAATTCAATATTTGCTTCTTTTCTATCTCATTTAATTGCCAAGCTCTTCAACTTATAGATTATGAGCAGGTCTTCTATTATTTCTTCCTTAATTTTTCATTATTCTAGAATATGAAAGTGGCTTACAATTTACAACTGCCAGAAAAAAGGACTGGACTTAGATTCTGGAAAGTATTTTCAATCGTTCACTTGAGATTGCTCTGTGAAATTTTTACTCAGATTCTGAGTAGCATTTCCATTCGTTGCTACACTAAATTTTGGTTCCAATTTGAAAAGAAATCAACTATTTCCTTTTCGGAGCAGCTTATTATGGCCAAAAATAGAAATTTGTTGATAAAAAATTTCTGATATACTTTCAAAAAATAAAAAGTTTGTGACAATCTGCATAGAAAACTTTTGTGATAATAAGTAGATGAGATAGCTGAGATACTGAAATACGTTGCTCGGAATCAATTTTACCACTGAAAAATCATAAATGGAACAGATTTAACTTTCAACTGGAAAAGGTTCCATTTATTTTTATTTCTTCAATAAACTCTACTAAATAGCGGTTTTTTATTGCTCTTCCTGTTGTTGTAATAAAGCTGTTTGCAAAATTAGTCAACAGGATATTTTGTGTTGTTGTTGTTTTTTTTTAGATCATATTTATTGTTTGATTTTCAGTTTTGCATCTTTTTTAAACAATGTTTTACAGTCGTGACTGGGGTGTTTGTCAAAAGATTTATAATATTTAGAATAGTCAATCGGTTGACTTTGTGTGTGTGGTAGTAGTGGTGATGGTAGTGGTGGTCAACTAATGTCATGGTGACGCGCGTGTACACTTTCAGCTCGTGCTCCTGCACATACTTCACCATAACTACACGATTTAAATTTGAAAACAAACAGAAGACAAAAAAAAATAAAGTTAACTTCATGGTATTGTAGCTTGTCTGTGAAGCTCGACCAAGCAAGTAAATCTTATTCGAACAATATAAAAAAAACTTTTATAACATTTATACAACTATCTAGCTATATATTCTAGATAATAATACACGATTGATTTTGCAAGAAAATAGAAAATCAATCATTAAATTTTCTTAATTTTATAACAATAATCTCTAGTAATATTTTTTTATTTTGCGTCTATAACAGCGTTTTTAAGGTAACAAAAGGAGTGCTTTAATAAAAAAGAAGTGCTTTAATGGGTATTAAAGCAGTCCTTTCAATTTCAAAGGGTCAATTTTCATTAAAAAAGGGTGCAAAATAGAAAAAAAAGTATAAAAAACTCGTTTCAAAAGACAATTCCTGCACTTGACCATTGAAAAACTCGCGCTGCGCGCTCGTTTCTTTAACTTGGTCTCGTGCAGGAATAGTCATTTTTTGAAACTTGTTTTTAATGTACTGTAAGACTAGTGGAACAGTTATTATATTGTGTTATAATCTCCAATTTGTTAACGTTTGGTAAAACCAATTCTAGATTATATTTCCTATCCTCTATCCAATTTTGGTGAATTAAAAAACAAAATTAAAGGAACAAAAAAAGTTTAATATCATACAAAATTTTAATAACATCGAAAATGTGGCATTTCTTAACTGTAAATTCTACGAATTATCATCAACATAACCACAAGATCATATTAGGCAACTGTAAAATTCAAACGAACAAAAAAATTAATTAAAAATACGAAAAAATAATAATCGAGTTTGATTAACGAAAACGTGAAATCTACAATGAACCATTTAGATCATTTTTAAACATGTCAAGCTTATTGTCAATTCAATTTTATTATTAGTTGTTAATCTAATAAATTGGAAAAGTTATACTGGGTGATACATTAGCAAGTTCAATAATCGCACATTCATGTTGCGAACTCACGAGATAAGGAATTATTGAAGTTGGTACTCTAATTTGGAATTTCCCAATAATTTCAAAAGTTTTAGCCGAATCAACACGAAAATTGGCAACCCCATACTTTTTGATGTATGGGGATCACGAATTTGCTACT
>JAZBGX010000130.1:22711-48460 GCA_037414775.1 Zonitis immaculata
TTTTTGATGTATGGGGGGCACGAATTTGCTACTAATTTTGGCGCTTTCTATACAGAGCATCGGATACACCATGTTACTTTGCTAAATCAGAACATATCTTATTTGTCCAAAGAGCTATCGCTAACGTGATATGTGAATCTAAAAGCCAGTTCAATCTCGCAAAGAAAAGATACCTACTCTTGTCTAATTAATCTGATTCTGTTGGTTGTTGAGTTAATAACATTGAAAACGTTCAATTTTATAATAATTCGCGTGGCGCATCCACCAATTTTGTAATAATCATTTATAAAAAAAAATCCTGAATTTAGTGATCTTTCTCATATCGTACCCAATATTTTAAAAGTACTTTTCACAATATTTTCTAAAAATCGAAGACTAAACATTAGAAACAAAGTCATAACTGAAATATTTCAACAAAAAAAAATTAATAGATTTCGAGAAGGTTGGACGTTTAAAGAAAGGCAACTAACTCGAAAATCGCTTTAGCAATAATTTATTTAGCAAAAAAGTTATATTATAGTTTAGCAGAATAACAGGGTCTAACTAACTCCCTGTATATACAGTGCCAAAATTTGCATCATATTCATGATGCTCAAAACAATGAATCACCTTGTATAATGATCATATTGTTGAAATTTAATTTATTGTTATAGAACAAATTTAACAATCCATTAATCTTGATTTTAGATACGAGAAAATTGATTTTCTAGAATCTAAAAGTATAAGTCTCCCTTCAAAATCATTTATTATAAAGTCTCTAGATTTCGATTTTTGATAATTGATAACTTTTCGGTGAAGTTTTATTGATTCTTTGCCGAAATGAAAGAGTCCTAAATAGTTGTTTGCTGTTTCAGATTTTCTTAGAACCTCGATAATCCGGAGAAATAGAGGAGGCAAATTCAAATTTAGTTATATGCTTTATACAAGAAAAAAAGCAAGAATTAGAACGACTACTATCAGAAGATCGATTTTTCTTTTTGCTCTATGACGAAATTTTCTTGATCTTGAAAATTCAATTAACTAAACAAAAGCAAAACAAATTCTCATCATATAATTGACGGCTTAATTACACGTCATGGCGTTATGAGGTTACATTCATTATTCAAGTATTTGATTAATTACATATTGATAGAATGTATTTTTATGAACAACAACAACAAACGAAAAAAACAAAAATAAATCGCACTATATAAGTGGGTATTAATTGAAAATTTCTTTATATTGTGAATAAACTTCTCTATAATGCGGGCAATTGGAGTCTCGATAATTTCAATAATAAAAACAATCAAGGCCTCATGAAATAAATCGATTAAATGAAACCATTCATTTATGACCATCAAAAGTAATACGATAATGACATGTGATATTCGGTATGCTCCATCTAATCAAGAACAACAATTCAAGGGGAGAAAAAAATTTGCAAATCTTCATTAATTAATCCTCTGTGTTGAAAATTGTTGAAATTCCAGAGTGTAATGGCGGGTTGCAAGTTTTATCATTTATATGAAGATTTTGTCTTCAATTCGTATATTTTTTTCTTATTAATAACAAGCCTCTCAGTTCTATCCATATATATTGATTTGAATAACAAAACAATAAATAAAAATGAAGTATGTTGTCATGTTGAAATTATTACTACTATACCAGTGTCGTATATTCAAATTACTGAATGTATGTAATAAACATGCATCAGAAAAGTAGCTGTATGAATACCTATATAGTTATATACTATTATATAGAACCAACAGCCGCTACCAGCAGCAATATGTAGATTCTGACCAATTGCAATTATTGTTGAAGAAGAGGGAATGGATATGGGAAAATTCAAAATAAAAATAATATAAAAATATGGGTAACCTATACGCCTTGTGTATATCTGTCATCGGCAGTCGTTAAAATTACATCCTTTTAAATTATTTGTAGATTCAAATAGTAACAACTGGTATGATGGAGAAAGTTGCACTGCAATAGAATATTTCACACTACATATAATAACAATTAAATAAATCTTAATTTGTTGTAAATTATTATAACGGTGCCATATACAAGAGAAATTGTTGGATATCCTTCAAAACATTCCAAAGTATTTTGAAAATGAAACGATAAAATTTTTAATCCTTTATAATCACAAATAATTTACTTATAGCTATATAACAGTTTAAGATTATTATTCATATATTTATTATTTTCTATTCAAGTTTTTATTTATTCAAAGGATATAAGTAGATGAAATTATGAGAATTTTTTGAATTGTGAAAAATTCATAATGAAATACAAAAAATTAAAATTATTTTGCTCTGATTTTTTTGTAATTATGGTTATACAAAAAAATTTATAGATCTTTGAATATTTACAAAAATTATTTAAATCAATTCCACAGACGTCATTAGATTGTCAAGGTATTTTTTTAATCCTCTGGATCTCTAAGCTAAAGACGTAATTTTCTTAGAATTTCAATAAAATTTTGATATTTATTAACAATTTATTTGCGAAACATAAATAGGATAAAATAAAATTTCATCTTGAGAACTTTTCTCTTTCGAATAGTAGGGAGAATTTATTCTAGAAGAATCAGTAACATTTGTCAATATAATTTTGAGATTTGCTGCGATCTGATAAATTAAAACTTGAATAGGTACCTACTTCCAAATCAAAAATCGGGTATGGGATTGCAAAATGAATAATCCTGCAGGTATCAAATTGAATAAAACATTAACGAGTCATTCTTTACAAATAGTTGATCCCGAAAATCACACATACCACCATCAAAACTGCTAAATCTGCAAAAAAAATTGGAACAAGCTATATGTGATAGCTGAACTCGATTAAAATCATCTACCCGTAATAATTACTTTGGAAACATTACCACAAATTAACCTATGCAATTAGTGGAATGTCTTCGAAAACAACCTAAATATAATGAGTTGCACAACTTTTGTAATTCGACAAAGTCATCAGAAATGATTACAGCTAGAGGCGGTTGTAGGAATTTGTTAGGTGGTGCCCAAAAAGTGCAATCGCATTAATTATTTACGCATAAATTATATTTTACAAATTGTTCTTTAATGCAGTATATTTTGGGAACATCTAGGGCGATCCATCAGTTTTGGTGCCCGTTGCGAAGGCACCGCCTCTGGATACAGCAGAGCCTACCTATAGACACTATATAGACTGACCTTTAGTGCTCATATAAATGAGAAATCAAATTTGGCTCTGAGGTACTCAACAGGTTGATACAATTATACCTGTTAATACATAAAAAACATCACTACCAACTATAATTGTTTATTGCTTCTATACCTACAACATAACCTCTAAAACAAACACCCACGGCCGGCCTAAGATATTCGGTGCCCGTGAGTTACTTAAAATAATGCGCCCCTGTTTAGATTCAGTGAATATCACAATAGTAACAGAAATATATAACATAACCGCCCCTAAAAAGCTTACGCCCCTAGGCTATACAGAACTATATTTTTGAATTGACTGAAAACAACAAAATTTCACGTTTCGATTCGAACTGTCTGAGCCATGATAAAAAAAGCATGTGTAATTAATTCAATCTAATCTAATAATAAATGAAATTATGCAAGCTTTATTATTAACATCATTATTGATAAATAATAGAAATTTACGCTCTATTATGCCTGAAAAATAAAAATTTTAAAATCAATAATAAACTTAATTGTTAAATTATTACGAAATAATAAACCACAATATATAATAGGCATGGCTAACAACTTTCAATATACAATAATATATAATTTTTGATAAAATACAAATTAATTGATTATCTTTTATCTAATAAATCAAAAACCTTGTATATTTTTCTATATAGGTACTTATTTTATTATAGATCTATATACGTAATATTTAATTTAGCGTTAAATCAACCTAATTTGATTAATCAAACCAATTATTTCCAGAAAAATAAAAAAAAATTAATTAGATAAAATTAGTAATGTAAATCTATTTTTTTCTTTGGATTAAGTATATTTTATGATAAACAAAATATAGATTAATCCGGGAATAACCAATGATTTAATCGAAAATTGATTAATATGACGTAGATTTTAGTGAATTACTCATAAATTCATTATAGTTTTTATTAAAAAACAGTAAATCGCCAGCCTTGAAGTTGTTTTTCTTCATTCCATTATTTAAAATATTCAAAAAAAATATATAATAATAATAATAAACGTACGTATAGCGATATAATTGAAATTTATTGAAATTTATTATAGAAAATGGAAAATATGTATTGGATTTTTCCTGATAAAAATGAAAAGTGGCCTGTTGTTGTTGTTGTTGTTGTTGGATAACAAGCTGTTTACATTGAAAAATTTTGTGGAAATTCACAATGATTCCCATTATAAATGGGAAATTTAAATTCTATTCAGTATATTTAATTCAACGGAATAATAGCGCCTTATCAGTAATTCTAATCGAATTAATCAAAAAAAAAAAAAGAAAATCCAACAACAAAAAAGACGGAAGTCACACAGAACAACCAAGCAATTTTTGTTTATTATTGTTGAACTCTGATTTCAACAACAACAACAACAGCAACAACCTAATATTTTCAACTATATTGCGGAATTTCGTCGTTTCGATTCGAATAAATAACTATAAACAAATATTGTTAAAGAAAAATGTGCCGCTCTAATATTACAGTTATAATACTAAAGTTATAATAATAAAGATTTGCATCAATAAATTGTTTTTTCCCAAAATTTTATCACCAATAATATTAATGGAATTTTTTTTTAAAGTCCAATAAATTTCGGATTATTTGTATATTTTTATGTTAATGTCTCAATGGGGTCTTCATTAAAAATCTCTAAATATTCCAACAATAATTAGACAGCAATCAAATTTGAAAAAAAAACAAAACTGAAAATGGCTTAGGAAAAGCGGGTCATAAATTTTAGCATTATAATCCAACATTAGATTTATTGTAATAATTGTAATGTTTCAGCTAACAATGAGATTTTGTTTGACAAACATCTTATCTTGATATACTTATACATACATATATATATAATTTCTCTGCATCAATTCAAAATTGCATAACGTCACTTTCTTTCATTATCAGTGACTAATTAACAAAATGATAGTTTGAAAAAAAAATAATAATAATAATACATATAACTTCAATTAAAATTATGTCTATCATTTCTAATTAGATCTAATTTTGTAATTTGATGTAACAAGTTTCACTTGACGTTCATAAATTTTATTATAACTATTAGATATTGGACTTTAAAATTTTCGATCTACTTTACTTTAGAAAATAACATTCAATTAACAAAAAGAGGAGAAAACAAATTTTAATTGTGGGTGCTGTAATAAATTCTAGTATAGATTAAAATCAAGTTCAAAGTCTTTAATATAATTATCAAAGAGAAATAAATAAAATAAATTGTTGAAATTAGAATTTCGTTATTCTATGTCAATGACACGTGAAAATGAAGTTTATACTTTCGATTTCATTTAAATAGATGTTGATTTATTATTAGAGAAATCAAGCGCATCCACCAAAATTAATATTGTTGAAATTTTAGAATTTCTCACAATTTTTCGCATTTATAATTTTTGTAATTTATAATTATCGATTTTAAATATATGTATGTATAATATAAAATTTTGTTACTCACATCGTCATCATCAAGTTGTCCATAAACATCTAATTTATCAATACGTATAGTGCCTTGAAAAGGATAACATAATGATCCTTGTGCTATTGTTGTATTTGACCATACTGATACTTCAGGATCGATACGTCTACCATTGGTAATTGCAGGATTTCGTATACACAAACTAAATTCCTGTGGTATCAATACGCAAGTTTCCATTGTCCTTTATATTTATCTCTTATAATTATTTGGTCGTTTGTTTTTTTGTTTTATTGATTAATTATTCTAATAATATAGAGAAAGTCAACAACAAAAACACATAATAAAGCACAATTTTAAATCAGCAAAAAAATCAAAACAGTTGAAGAAATAGAAATTGAAAATATCTTCAAAATATCCTTGGCCAAAAAATAATCAAATTTTCCAGATATCCAAAAATCCAGTCCTTTCAGTCATTTCGATAATTTCAAAAAATATAGTATAACATAAAGGTAGTAAAACCACGAACACGTTTTTTGTTTCTTATCTATCTTATAGTACTGATTGATAATAAATATCGCGATTGATAAATTATGAATGTGTTTTATGATCTACTGACCGCAGCCTTGCAGGAGTGGCACTGAACTAGCATTGACCCTCAACAGTCTTACCTCTACCTTAAGTCCCCACCCTCATCAACACGTGGTCGGCAGGTAGAAGAGACCGTTTTCTTGGTCGCTCCTTCGGCGAACAGGTGCTCTCTAATCGAACGATTGTTGATAGTGCGCGGCTACCGCTAATCTTGCACCTTTAACAATAAACAAAAACAAAACAATAAATATCTTACTTTTTAAATAAATGAAATTTATTTTGTACCTATACTATTGGTGAATTTGATTTCTATATATTGTTATCATTCTCGAATAAGGCGTCACCACATTTCACACCTTAGACTAGGAATAAAAATTATCAATTTAATTACAAGTCTTGACATTATAAACATTTCTGTATGTAGGTCCTAGACTTGTTATTTACATGGATTTACATAAAAAGTGGAATATGCAAATTCAAACGCTAATTATTTTCTTGTTATTGGCAATTTAATGGAAATACTTTATTTTCAATTTTTTCTATACTTATACGAATATAGAAAAGCTATCTATGGATAGTAACTTTTGTGGTGAGCATAATTTTTCTTCTTAAAAAAAAAAGAAAATTTTTATATCATCTCAATAATTTAGTCATAAATGCACCTATGAAAATTTTTTTGTGCATAAACGGGATATAAACGAATTGTGATTGGTCAATACTAAACAACGGTCTTATTTACTATTGGTTAAGTCAAGAATTTAACCACACCTACCTGTTGCTTACCAGACGACAGGTGCAACTTTGTACATAGTACGTTATGTAAATGGGAATTAAAATAAGCGACTTTATAGCAACTTGTAATTAGAATTTTGCGTTTGTTTTTTTTCTTTGTTTTCTTCGGGTTTTATTATCGATTTTAAATCCTTCAATGGCTGTTCTATTGAATGAAAATAGAACTGGAAATAATTAGAGAAATATGTTTAAAAACGTCGAATATAGTTTGAAAGGATCTAAAATAGAATTTCTAATTCAATATGAACTATAATTATACTTGATTTATGAATAATTGTTCAATTTAAATGTTTAATTAAAAAAAAATAGCGTCTTGTTTATAGGCAACCAAATATGCAAATCCAATTTTTCTCGATTATTCAACTTAAATATTAAATTAATATTAATATTAATATAGATCCAATATTAATTTTGTCTTTAAGTATTCATCTTATTGTTAGAATTGTAATAAATTTTTGATTTATCAATTCATAAATTTACCAATTGAAAAGATTTTGAGAGTTTCTGGTCGTAAAAGATGTTTATAGTAAATATCAATACAAACGAACCACAATGCTTACATCGACATAGTTTTTGACGCGTCGCCTACCAGGCCAGACTTTGGCAACTCTTTTTTATGCGCAAGGCAGTGCGGCTAAGCCACGATCTTCTACAAAAATCTCGACACTCGTCTATAGTACTGGTATGCAAATAGCTCGATAATCGACAAAATAATGATATGCGATAGAAACAGAAAATCTCTGTATAAGCAAGAGAAATAATTATGAATCATAAAAATGATTGATAAATATCAAATATTTGATAAGGATAAAATTCTTGTAAGGCTAGAAATCTGTTTGGTGTTGAGTTATAGCATACTAAGTGCTAAGTATAGTAACCATGACCTGGCAGGCCTCAGCCCTGCACATCAGCAATTGTTACTCAAAAAAAATTTGTTCACCTAAATCTAAAAAATATAACAGGTGTTAACGGTATATTTCTTTTCGCAGTTGTCGTTGCATTGAAAAACGTATAGGGCTTGTCTATGATAAGGCCATAGCTTATTAGTTCATACGTAATAATTAAACTTGACATTTTTTAATCTAATTTTTTACCAAAAGTTAAGATTAGAATAATATAATTGCATATAATAAATATGCAATTAATATAAACACATTCGTCACCAATGGTAATGGACGCTAGGTCAAGACTTGTTTTTATACCAATTGCAGGTATCCAACGATTTGTAGGATCATCACACACAAATTTCTCCAATACAGCAACGTGGCTCATTTGAATTAAAATTCACTACATTTATGTCGTGAATTATCATTTTTTATGTTGGCATTAGTGAGTAACCAAAGACATGGCGTCAAATTAATTCATGTATATTTATGAAACATAATTCGTTGTTTTTTTAATGCAATTGTTTTTAATTAGGAAAAAAAGTAATTTTTGTGCAAAATGTAAAATAATAATAATAATAATAACAATAAAGTACCAAAGAAACGAAAACAAAAAAAACATGACTATTAAACAAAGTGTTCATTTATTTAAGCTTTAATAATAATAATAATAATAAAAGAAATTATAAATAAATGAATATAGATAGAGATAGATAAGAATAATTGCAACTATCTGGTGAATTTAGCCTTGATTATTGTTCATTGTTTATTTATTTATATACAAATTATATTTCAGGTTTTTTTTTGTGTTGTTGATTATTAATGTTTATAGATAGATATATATGGAAAAAAATGGGTTGTGTCAGTAGTAAGCCAGATATAAATGATCAACATCCAAATATATTTCAAGTAACAAATGTTAATGATCAAGGTAAATCTATAAGTTCTGGACAATTGGAAGTAACTGAAACTGAATTAGTATTATATCAACGTGGCAAACAACCGACAATATGGCCATTGAAATCATTGAGAAAATACGGTTTCGATTCAGGTATATTTAGTTTTGAATGTGGTCGACGTTGTCCAACCGGACAAGGTATTTATGCATTTCATTGTCGTAAAGCCGAACAATTATTCAATATCGTACAACATCACATTGTTAGTAAGTTTGGATTGATTTTATTACTTTATTATTAATAATATTTTAAAAAAAAAAATGTTATTATAGTTCGTAATTCGAATGATGATCCAACAGCAACAACAAGTCCAAATAGTGGTGATTTTCCAATACCTGTTGCCAGTAATGGTCCACCAGTACAAAGGCGAATATCATCAACTCAACAATTACCGGAGAGTTATTTAAATCCAGTTTCGGCACCTATTAATATACGTTCACATCCAAATTTAAGTCGACCAGGCTCAATAACTAGTAATGGTCCTGTAAGTCCAACAATACCTTCATCACCACCATTACAACAAACAACATCAATTGAACCAGAACCTAATAACAATAATGATAATAAACGTGGTAGTTTATTATTAGATCATCAATATACCAATAGTAATGTAATAAATGAAATTGAAACATTACCACAATCAAGTTATGTGAATCTTGGAACTGTTCCATCACCAACAGCTATCGCACCAGTTATTGAAGGTAATAATTTTTATTTGTTATTTTCGAATAAAAATTCTTTTACTGTTTAAGGTTATATGAATGTAGTTGAGAATCCGTGTCATCTCTATATGAATGTCGATACAAATAATGCAACCAAAGAAATTAGTAATGATCCTGATGAGGAGCCCCGACATTGTTATGCCAATATAGACACCAAAGATTTAGAACATTTAAGGCCGTTATTAAAACAAAGTTTTGATACTCTATTACCAAGTGTACCGCAAACCCCAACCGCTCTCTATGTTACAGTACATGAAGTTAATTATGCTGAATTAGATTTAGATCCTAGTAAAAATGAAATACCGTCTACCTCCCAATTAATACCTGATAGTCCGAATAAATCGAAAAAAAGCTACGCAACAATTGATTTTCAAAAAACCAATGCTCTATCACAGTCAATAAATCCACGTATGGAAGTTGAAGATGAGGGTAGTCGAAAGACTAGACATAATTCAACAATTAGTGACGTTACAACTAGACATAGCAATTCATTAAGTGATTGAAAATTTAATTAATATACCAAATATAAACAAATAACACATCGAATTGTAATACGAACAATTGTGATCTTCGTTTTTAAAAGTAAATTTTTGTTTTTCGTTTCGAATTTTTACTGCGTAATTAGTAGTGGTATCAATTTAATTTAGCTGTTAATTACAGTGAATTAATATTGATTTAAAAACTAGTCTGAAAATTGTGGCAATAAATCAACCAAATGATCACCCAATTATGTAAATTGTGATGAATTCAAAAAAAAAATACCAATAAACTTGCCAATTTTTGTTTTTGTAAAACAAATTTACAAATGCCAAAGATATTTTATAGTTGTTAATTTAGAGTATATTGAAATGAAATGAAAAATGACGTATTATTTTAGTATATATACAAAGCGCAAATGTAATTGTAGCAAATTTAAATATATCATATTTAATTTTTAATAAATATTTTACAAAAAAAAATTATTTCATTTCGTTAAATTTAAAAATTGCGCGTTTTGATGACGTCATTGTAAATTTGGGGGCCTTTGTTTTCTATAGGTTGCTGTCTTTATGTTTTGACGCCATCGTGAAGTTATCCACGGTTGTAGAAATAATACAAGTTGTTTTGTTTTCTTTAACCGAAATTCTTTCTGCGAAAAATTGAAAATCCTATAATGGCTCAACGTTTTCCGAGTCCAGTGCCTCCTCAAGGACCAGGAGGACCATCACAACAACGTTATCCACCACCACAAAATCCAGCTATGCGACAATGGCCGGTAGATTCATACAAACTGATTTGAACTGTTTATAATCGATTTTAATCAATAATTAATTTTTAGCAAAGAACTGGTTATAATACACCTCCACCAAATATGACTACAAGTGGTGGTGGTATGATTGCACGTCCACCACAAGCACCATATTCACCGATGCGCGGTGCACCAATGCAACCACAATCAGGTGTAAAACGTCCCACTGATACTCGAGGACCAATGCAACAAAAAAGGTAATTCATACATTCAACTATCTATTTAAAGTAATTATTGTAATTCTAGTGACTATACTCATGGAACTAATAAAAAAAAGAAAAAATTAGCTGATAAAATTCTACCACAAAAAGTCCGCGATTTAGTACCAGAAAGTCAAGCTTATATGGATTTATTAGCATTTGAACGTAAATTAGATTCAACTATAATGCGTAAACGTTTAGATATACAAGAAGCTCTAAAGCGACCAATGAAACAAAAAAGAAAATTGAGAATTTTTATTTCGAATACATTTTATCCAGCTAAAGAACCATGTCCTGAAGGCCCTGAAGGTCCAGGGCAAGAAGGGTGATTCGATATTTCAAAAAAATACAAATTAAATATTAATTAATAATTTTGGTTGATAGATCGGTTGCTTCATGGGAGTTACGTGTAGAAGGTCGTCTATTGGACGATTCGAAAAGCGATCCTAATAAAGTAAAACGAAAATTTTCATCATTCTTCAAATCATTAGTTATTGAACTTGATAAAGAGTTGTATGGTCCTGATAATCATTTAGTTGAATGGCATCGTACTTTAACTACACAAGAGACTGATGGTTTTCAAGTAAAACGACCAGGCGATAAAAATGTACGATGTACAATTTTACTATTATTAGACTATCAGCCATTACAATTCAAATTAGATCCACGTTTGGCAAGATTATTAGGTGTCCACACACAGACACGTCCCGTAATTATTTCAGCTTTATGGCAATATATTAAAACCCATAGGTATTTTTCTATTTTTTAATTGAATAGAACTTCAATTTAGAGTATATTTGTAGACTTCAAGATGCTCATGAACGTGAATATATAATTTGTGACAAATATTTAGAGCAAATTTTCGGCTGTACAAAAATGAAGTTTGCCGAAATACCACAACGATTAAATCCATTATTACATCCACCCGATCCAATTGTTATTAATCATGTAATATCAGTTGAAGGTGGTGCTGAAAGTAAACAAACAGCTTGTTATGATATTGATGTTGAAGTTGATGATACATTAAAAGCACAAATGAATAATTTCTTGTTAAGTACTGCTAGTCAACAAGAAATTCAAGGACTTGATGCGAAAATCCACGAAACTGTTGATACAATAAATCAATTGAAAACAAATAGAGAATTCTTTTTGAGTTTTGCTAAAGATCCACAACAATTTATTTATAAATGGATTGTATCGCAAACTAGAGATTTGAAGGTGGTTTTTTTTTTTTTATATAAAAATATGTTTTGATTTGAAAAATACAATTGATTTTAATTTTTAGTGTATGACTGATGTTGTTGGGAATCCTGAGGAAGAACGTCGTTCGGACTTTTTCTATCAACCATGGGCCCAAGAGGCGGTTTGTAGGTATTTTTATACGAAAGTACAACAGAAACGAGCTGAATTAGAGCAAGCTCTTGGCATAAGGAATAATTAATGGTATTTTTATCAAAAAAAAAATAAAATGATTTTAGATATATATTTTTTTTTATATTAGTTTATTAGAATATAATTTCCATCAGTTAAATAAATAAACTTGCATTATTGACTGAAGCATCCACTATCAAATAGTCATTACAATTTACTACAGGAGTTTGCAAATGTAATTGGAAAAATATATAAGGATCGTTTTGTTTTTTTTTCAAATAATTATTAAACATTAATTTTTGACATTTAAATGCAATAAATGATGAAACAAAAAAGAGGAAAATGTGCTTTTTTATTAATTAATCAACACAATTAAGGGTCAGCTATTGTTTTGTTTTTAAATCTATTCAAAATTGATATTACGAATCGGTTCGAAAAACAAACAAAAAATTGACCCTTAAATAATAAAGCATTTGTATCAAAATCACACACGCCTACATACAAAAAAAAAATATAAATATATTTACGGGGGGAAATACAAACTTATCACAAAAATCAATAGTTTTGGAAGTGTAATTCGAAAGAAGCAACTTGTTTGAACTTGCACCTGTCAAGTTAGTACTCTTTCTTATAAAATAATAATAAACGCACCATATTTCATCCAATTAAAAAATATAAATTAAGAGAAACCATTATTAGAATAAATATTCACTTTTTTTTTATATAAGGAATTTTAAATATACAAATTCATAAAATCAAATAATTTAATTTATAGTGTCAATGAAAAATAAGAAATTACCTGTACAGCGCGAAAATCATTTGTTTGTATTAAAGAAACCGTTAATTAGGACTATAAATTTTTTCAAAATCAAATTTAACTAATAAAATTTATCTAGGGATTTAACTAATAATGTGCTATGATAATAATAATAATATTACTGTCTAAGTGTCTCTCATGCTAGATTGTTTTTGTTCTTCTGAATTTTTAGAAATTAAAAATTAACATCGAAAAAATTGCTGCACTAGAAAACAACAACTATGTTTTTGTTTTTCTCTTAGTTATCATACAAGACACATTATTTTTATTTTTCAAAAACCATAAAGCGGCAGCCCAAAAATACAATCTGATTATACAGCAACAATATAGCTCAAAAAAAATTTAAAAAAAAACTGAATTACTAACAAATTATTTCTTAGTTTCGCTTATTTTGAATTGCACTAGATTTATTAGAACGACATGAGCATATCTAAGAAACAATTTGCTAGAATTTACCGTTTATTTTTATTTTTCTGAAATTAAAGTTGATTTTGCTATTGAAATTCTTTCGATTTATTTTCAAGTGCACCTTAATTCTATTATAACGAAGCAATTTTAAGCACATTTATGTGAATTTGTAGCGAATTATCATTATTTCAATAGAAAATCACGCTCCAAATTTACATTATTTTTCTTGTTTCAATATTTGAGAGAATAGATGTGTCAGCAATATTTTTGGTATTTAATTCTTTTATTATTTATCTTCTTAATTTAATTTATATACTGAAGCACCTTAATTAAAAACCATATTAATTTCTAAAAACAAAATTAGTTTTATTATAAAAAATATTAATTAATGGATTGAAAAACTTACACGAATCTTTTTCATTAATTATAAGTGATTTGCGTTTTTGTGCATCATCAATATTTCGTGGCATTGGTTGATTTTGTCCGGAACGTATAGATCCACTACCACTAATTAAAACATGATGTTGACCAGACCGAATTGGTTTAGCAATTGTAGCAGCTGGTCCACGTCTAGCCAAATTCTTTTGTCGTACAGCTTCTTTAATTCGATCAACTTCATATTGATATCTGAAAAAAAAATAATTATCTATTAATAAATAATTAATAATATTGACTATTATACCTTTTACGATCACGCATAGCTCCCTCTTTGGCATCTTTCAGGGCACTCTCTAATGCTTTAACACGTTCCATTGTAGCACGTAATCGTTTCTCCAATTTCGGTAATTCACAACGTAAATCGGCATTATCTCTAACTAGTTGTTTATGTACTTTAGTTAATTGATCCAAATTATTTTCTAGAAATGAAATTTTTTGTTTTTGAGCCAATGAACCACCATCTTCTTCATGGTCTTCAGATGACATATTCTTCTTCATCCGGGCCTTTAATAATTCAAATATAGAAAATATTTGTTTATTTAATTAATTAATCTTATCAATTAAATACCTGAAGATCTTGAACGAATAATTTTCGTAAATTATGCAATGTCTCCAATTCCTTGGCAACTGTATCTTCAAGACCTCGTAAATCTTTCCTAGCCTGTTCTCGTCGTTCATTTGTTGTTCTGTAGAATTTATTTATCCATCAGCATATTCATCAACAAGAAGCCACACCACGCTCACGGGTAGTGTTTGGTTAGGTTTAATTTTTAATTATTTTTTTTTTAGATTTAATTAAAAATAATTGAATCGGTAAATCTCACGTCAACCAAAAATATCACTTGACAAATCTATGATTCTCGTTTCAATAAAATTAATAAATTTAAAACCCGCCCATTTATAAATTAGAAAATTGAAATTGTGGGCCAATTTTTTAAGACATTTAGAAATTCAAAAATATTTGCCATCAAAATATGCAACATCTCTTCTAATATTTACATTAATTATGCACTATATCTACATATATATATATATATACAATTATTATTATTAATGATGATTATTTTTTATATCACTTAATGCAAAATAATTTAATTAAAAAAATATTGTCGCATCTTTTGAGGGTTAACAATAATAATAAAAAAAAAAAACGCCACCCTCATTACTAAAAAGTAAATAGTAAATTAGCCAATTATTATTTTTATGTAGCTTTAGTTTAAATTTCATCTAAAGCAGCTCAGTATGATAATATTTTGCTATTGTTAAACTCGTAACTGGCTTTAATTCCAATCAATTTACACGAAAACTATACATCACAGCTCCTTTGATTATTATAATTATCATTGTCATCAATAATAAAAGAAATTGAAGCCTTGTTACTTGTTGTAACTAAGAAAAAATATTTCAAAGTGCCTTATTTTATCATTATTATAATTATAGCTGTTTGTATTATTCATAAATCAATAAGACGCACTTCGTATATTTCAATTAAAATAAATAATAATCAAAAATAAAATACTGTGCTTTGTTTTGAAATAATAGAACACTGGCCACTGGCTGGCAGTGTCATTATTATTATTATGATTATTAACGTGACATTTATTTTATTAAATAAAACTCAACCAAACAGTGGCGTGATGTGACTCTATCAAAAAAATAAATAAAAAATAAACAAATAATAGGATAAACAGGAACAATTCAGGATTCTGTATAATACTTACAAGACGTATCACATTCATTTTTTTTTCAATTTTCCAAAAAAATACTTTTTTCAATTAATAAATAAAATAAATAACTCACGATTAATTAATTATGATTCTAAACAACGATTAAATATTGCGGACATCTATGTGTAACTAATAATAATGTTAACGATATAAATAAATGTAAATGGAACGTATGTATATGAAATATTGAATTTGTACATTGATTCTTATTTATTGTTAATTTCGTTAAATTATTATATGCATCCTTTTCAAATTTGGAATTTTTATTAGGCACTGACTTATTATTTTTTAATTCATCTTTATAAGGCATAAATCTTTCAATCAAATGTGTTGGAATAGGTTTTGAATTATTATTATGATTTATGGAATTATTGGTAGAAGATAGGAATGAGCGTTTTTTAAAATTTAAACAATCTACTGACATGAGTTCCTGTAACTTATTCGATTTCTCAGCATCTTCAGCTTTGACTTTCTCATAATCAGCTTGGAGTTGTTGTTGGGCCAATGTCAATTTCTGATTTGAACTGAAATAAAAAATTATCGAATTAATCTAAAAGAAATATATATATTTTTTTTAGTTACTCTTTGATGTCGTTGATGAGTTGTTGTTTTTCAGCAATTTCGTCACGTAGTGCAGCAACTTGTTTCTGATGAGCAACACGTAATTGGTCCATTTGTTGTTCTAATGCTAGTCGTAATTCATTTGCTTCTTTCTTTTCATTTTCACTAGCACTAGATACTTGTTCAGCTGCTTTCAATTTAGCACATTCCTCTCTTAAAGCATCAACACTTTCTTCTAACATACGTTTTTTATTTTCAGCTTCGCGCATTGATTCTTGTAAACTTTTCATTCTAGCTTCATGTTGTGATATTAATAAACGACATTCACCTAATTCTTTTTCATAATCAGTAACTTTACGATTACTATCTTGTTCTTTATTTTCAATTTCATGCAAACGTTGTGTTAAACTTGTTACTTCACTTTTCATACGTGAGATATATAAACGGGCTACAGTAAATTCCTCTTCTAATTTTGCAGCATCATTTGATATTTTTATTTCTGTACCATCACCACCCAATGTTGTACCAATTTCACCTAACTCTTTCAATAAATTACACATCATTTCAGCTATACGTTTCTTTTGATGACTACTCATATCACGTAATTGTTGTAATTCGGTTGTTGTTGTATTCAAACTGGCCTGTTTTTGCATTACTTCTTCCGAAAGTGATTCCATCTATTTAATTGAGAAAAAAAATTAAAACTAATAATAAATAATTTTGTAAGAATATTAATACCTCTTTATTCTTCGCTTCAACTTCTTGTGATTTTTGATCATAATTAACAGCCAATTCTTCAAGTGCTTGTAATACTTCTTTAACTTCCTCTTTAGCACTTTCATTCTCTTGTTGTATACGATTCATTTCAGATTGTAATGCTTCATAATCACGTCGTGTACTAGCAATTAATTCATCTTGTTCTAACATTTGTTCTTTTAATTTTTCAACATATTGACTTTGTTGATTGATTTCTTCATCTTTTTCATCTAATTGTTGATATAAACGTTCACGTTCTAATTCTAATTTTCTACGTTCTTCCATATCTAATGTTGAACCAATCATTAATGCTGGTGTAGCTGGCATAGGTCCTTTTGGTTCAACTGTACTCTCTTCAATACCAGTTACAGGTGTTACAACTTCTGTTATATCATTCAAATTAACTTGTTCTTCAGCTTTAACAGTTTCACCAGCACGCCAACGTTGTAATTCGCTTTCCAATTTTTCGACTTTACCTTTAAGACGGGCAACTTTTTCTTTTTCTTTTTCATAACGACGTTTCCATTCTTCAGCTGTTAATTCTTCATTGACACATACAACATTCTTCACAGTCTTTGCTCTAAAAAATTCATTAATTATAATTTTCCGATCACCAACAAGAAAAAATTAAAAAATCAATTCACCTTTTACCAAAATCAAGGGTTGATTTAGTTTCAGCTTCGTTGAAACTAGCTGGTGAGCAACAGATAACAATTGTTGTCCTAGCATTACCACCTAATGATTCTTGAAGAATACGGGTCAATTTTGAATCACGATAAGGTATATGAGTTTTATTGCCATCAGCTAATGCACTTATAACATTGCCCAATGCTGATAATGATTTATTAATATTTTTCGCCTCATCCAATACAGTACCTATTAAATTTATATATGAAATAATTATAAAAAGACAAAAACAACAACAGAAAAATACCTTCAGCACCAGTCTTTGAGACTTTCTCAGAACCAGCTAAATCGACTAAATATAATTTTCCAGATAATTTCTTTTGATTTTCTAAATTTTCTTGTTTAACATTTATAAGAAAAACAGAATGCGATCTAGATGAATGTTCATTCATATCTAAAATAATTGATAGTTAATTTATTAATCAACAGATTTTCTAAAACAATTGAGAATTACTTGTTACTGCAATGTGTCTATTAGATTTGCCTTCTTCAATCGATTCAAATACTTCTTCAGGACTGGAAACAAAACGTTCGGTTGCACCTTTGACATAAGGAACTCGATTTTTATCTTCATGTACACTAAGATTTACTTTCGAAACTACAATTCAATACATAAAAATATTATATTTATACATATTTAGAATTTTCTATTTTTGATACAAACCATCAAGAAGATCTCTAATTTTGTCCATATAAATTTCAAAATATGATACTTTAATGTGAAATTCCAAATTTTCTTCCATCGCATATATATGATTAAATATATCATTAACAATACGAGGAATAATACCTTGTTTTTGTTCATCACCTATGACACCTTCCATTGTATGTGTTTTACCAGAAGATGTTTGACCATAAGCAAATATTGTCCCATTATAACCAGCCAAAACATCTGACACAATACTTTTAGCTGCTTCATTATAAACTTTTTCTTGTGTTGCATTCGGTTTGAATACTTTATCAAATAAATAGACTTTACCCTGTGAAATTCGAAAAAAAAAATTATTAATTAAAAATTCTAAATTATCCAGAAATAGTACCTAATAAAAAAATAAAAAAAAAAAAACAAATATTGAGCAACATTATTAGAAACATCAAAAATAGAAAGTTTAAACACATAAAAATGAGTCATATAATTATTTTACTCGCAGGTAAAATCTAATTAAATCTGTTAGAAATTTAGATGAAAATAAATAATTTTATATATCGCAATTATTGAATGATAGAAAATTGAATCAATGGAATTATTTTTATATTTTCGTATAACTTATGAGTTATGAGTTAATTTTAGTGATTGTATAAAATAGACAGTTATGTATTTCATGAAGATATTTTAGATTCATCCTGGTATTTCCTTGGTATCTCTAATTCGATTACAAGGGAGAGTAAAATTAATTATATTCGACAAACAGATAAGATTATTATAATAAAACAAAGTTCAATTGGGTTAATAAATTATAATACAAGTCGAAATTAATTAATCATATTATTTTCATTTAACAAAATTCACGTTGTTTAAGGCTGTTTTCAATTTACATTAGATACATATTGTATAGAAAACTTTAAAATAATGATGACGCACAGTGTATGACTTAAGAATTGAATAAAAGCGACCTTTAATACTAAAGACGATAGAAAAAAACTGACTATTTGAAAGAATAAAAAGTAGCTTTTCTTGGCAAAAATTTGTAAATCCCATTGAAAGAAAATCGGAAAATAAGAGAAACGGTCAAGGGCGGTGGCGGTTTCTATGTTGGTATTATTATTGATTCTATATAGAGAAAGATAGAGAAAGAACGTTGATAATAGGTTTTCATATAAAAAAAAGAACAACTAAACAAAATACACACAGAAAAATCTATATTTTCCCATTACTTTATTAATTAATTATTAAAATAATATTATTGGGAATTGAATATGAAAATACATCGATAAATATTTCATTCCATTCTATAAATACAATAAAACATACATATAATTGATAAGATTTGTGATAAAAATCAATAATTTTAACAAGGAAACCCTCCAAAATTTATTATTCTTATTAAAATAAGTGAACAAACTAATTTAGGAGTATATCTTTGAAAACTGCACGCAACTATTCTGTAAATTTTAAACAAGAAACTTATTAAAAATCTTTTGGTCCTCTTTGAAAAATGGAAAATTACTGATACAGAATATAGAAGAGAGAATCAGTTATTTGTTCAACATTGAAAAATTAAAGAATAAAAGGTGCGAGATATTTTGATTGAACGATTAAATTTTTTTACAATATTCTAATTAAAAATGACCTCGAAATAATTATTTTCTCATCAACTTTTGTTCCTTTTACCCAAAAAAAAAAAAAACCATAAGTACGTACAACGTTGATGTTAATTATAATTTATGAGTTATTTTTTCTACAAATTAAATCCGTTCCGTTGAATTTATGCTCGCTCATAAGTATGGAAATTTATTTCATTGAATTCATGCTACCATATATTTGCTCCTCAATTAATTTTTATATACAGGATCGCTAAATAGTATGGAAACGATTGGAATATTTTGGAAATGGTTCGTTATATTTAAATTCCAAAAATTTCTGATTCTCTCAATTTTTACCATCATTTGTTTTTGAGATTCAATGTCAACTTGTTTTTTTTTTTCAATAACAATAGTGGTGGAATTGATCATTTTTAGAAATCGCTTATGCATATCGCATCTTTAAAAGAAAAAATAGATTGCCCTAAAAAAAGTAATCGAGCCGAGTCAAATCATGTGATCTTGCTGGTCAGTAACTTCTTCCTTTCCTTCCAATTTCCAATCCATCTACCAGGGAATGTATCATCTAAATATTGTCGTATTCGACCTCCAAAAACTTCTTCCGACATTTTATTATTAAAAAAAAAAGAAAACAATTTGGCATTGAATCTCAAAAACAAATGATGATAAAAAATTGGGAAAATAAGAAATTGTAGAATTGAAATTCATACTCGTAAAATCATGTCAATCGTTTTCATAATATTCAGCCTTTTTCATACTTTTTAACGATCTTTTATATGTATAACATATAAATACACCTGTTTAGCGAGTTTCTGATTCACGGATGTTAATTGTACTGTATTTGACTTACAATAGAACTTGAACACTAGAATAGCAATTATAGAAAATTGAAGCGAAAAAAAATTGCATAATTTCAAGTTTTTATGGAAAACTTGTCGTATTTCATGGATCAAGTATTTTTTGAAAAGCTATTACGGATTAAAAATTCTATTATAAATTAAAATCTACGTTATTTGATGATGAATATGATGAATGATGATATACAGGAAACTGTATAATTTCCGATAATTACAACAACAATTCAATAAAATAAAATATTTTGTCTTCTTAAAAAAAAATTGAAATAAAATTTAGAGCAAAATCAGTAAATTAAAAAAAATTAGGATAATAAGACAAAGCAATAAATTATTTATAGTCTGATATCTGATATATTGGTATACAGTATACAGCGTGTGTCATTTCATGTTACATTTCCTATACCTGACAGCCTGGGCACACAGGACGTATTTTCAATGTACGTTGTAGGAACTTCGTTATAAAAATCTTGTAGAAAAACATTGTTTTAAATGAGAGCGGTCATACGAGAAATGTTGGAAATACGTCAGTGATACGTACGTTGCTTCTATATGTATTAGTGTGGGCGAGATAAAGGTATTTATGATCTCGCTCGCACTTATGTAGTGAAACCGACGTTTTTCAAACATTCGATTTTGAAAATACGTACGTAAAAGTACGTTCTGTGTATCCCAGCCATAAATTGAACTGTTTTTTCACAATTTACCATTTTCACTGCAATAATCAGTTCAATGGAAAATAAGAGATATCATAATTGCCATTAAACAGAAAATAACCGTTGTTACAGCTACGAGTTGAATGAGGTGATCATAGTTATACATAACAATTTTTCATTACAAACCAATATTTTCAGTTATATTTTATATTAAATTCAATAAAATAAAGTTTCAGGGCAATATTCATATAGTCGGAACGGTAAATGTTTGAAATTACGTCATTACTTTTATGCATATGGTTCAAATGGTTCTAACCAATTTGACTTTTCTTGTTAGTAGCGTCCAAACGTTTTACAGAGGCATTTCTCAAAATAGTGTGTTATTGATGAATAACATAGTGAACTGCGAATCCAACTTAGATTATCGTTCAAAAGAACCCACGTTTTTATTTTGACGCTGTAAACACCCTGTGTTACAGCGGCAACCGGATAGAATTAGCAT
Source organism: Zonitis immaculata (assembly GCA_037414775.1). Taxonomy (NCBI): domain Eukaryota; kingdom Metazoa; phylum Arthropoda; class Insecta; order Coleoptera; family Meloidae; genus Zonitis; species Zonitis immaculata. Next base: position 44,799 of record JAZBGX010000130.1, read on the forward strand.
GTCTTTGATATATTCAAAAGTAGATGACGTAATTCCAAACCTTCATCTTTCCGGCTATACTGGACTATACATTTGATTACCAATTTAAGTAAGGCACTAACTAAAAATATTGAATTATATATAGTTGGATCTTTGCGTTCACATCATCTCGTGTTGCATTAAGTTACGACAAAAGTTCGAAATGCGCTTACTCTAATCTTACTATTTCAAATTTTTAACGCGTATGTCAAACTTTTGTCGTAATTTAATGCAACTACTGATGACGTGCAAGTAATCTGAAAGAATCCTACTATAGCAACTATTCTAACTTATAGGACATGTAACATAAAGTGATCCTATAATTGGTTGGAAAATGCAAAAATTCGATTTTGTTCGATTAAAAAAAAAAACAAACGGTATAATGCCACTTTTTCGTTTATCATATTGAATATGAATTTGTGACCGCCTGTATAATATTTTTCAAATATAAATTTAGAAATAATTAGACCCATCCTCTGATATAGCACAGCTATCAAACGATATTTATTTTCAGATTATGTAATTGTCATGATTTCCAAAATTGGCTATAATTCGAAAAAGAAATGAATTAGGTGGAGATCACACACAACACAATTGCTAAGCCTGATTCACCCTCAACAGTTGGGTTTCATCGTCAAGATACAAGCTGTATATCAACTGTTTGTTGTTGTTTTTTTCGTATTCAATAAAATATGTACATATTATAAGTGTAATTATTTGCCGTGATTTCCCAACTTTCCTCTGATATCCATGCAAATATAATTAGCAAATATGATGTATATAGTATGTATATTTTATGACTACATAAACAAGAAAGACAATATATTTAGAAATTACACGATTTCGCTTAATAATAAAACATAAATAATTGCGTAAATTCTTGGAAAAAATGAATGTGCACTGATTTTTTTAAAATTTTAATTGGAAATTAGAACTAATCCCATTGTTTGATTATAAGAAGTAATAGCAAGATTTCCATTAATATATTTTTTCAAACCATAAATCCCTTATTGAATATTTTTATGTATTCAAAATAATGAGGAACTCGCCTTGCGGTTATAATTATATAGATAAGATAATGGTAAAAATAATAATAAGACGAATGCTCATTACAAACTGACCCATAAATTTAATAATTCCGATGATTTATTCTAAAGTGAAAATCAGAAAGTGGAATTAGCAACAATTAATAATAATAATGAAGGGAAAAAAAAGAAATTGAAATAATGGAAGGCAATAAAAAGAACTAACAAATAGAATTAATTGAAACAATTACTTGGAGGAGAAAATTGATTAACATAATCATTTAGAGAAAAAAAAATGACTTACAATTAGCCATTGAAAAACCAACACGAAATCTTTGTAAAATTAAATTACTATATTCTTTTACCCATAAAAATCCTATTCTATTGATTAAGTTCTTTGAATTAAACAGATAAAATCTTGTCCATTGTCATCAATTGGAATCCATTTTCATTAAACAACAAACTGTATTAAATATTTTACAAATTAATATTGATACTGTTATTCTTATTTGAATTAACATATGAAAAATATTGTAGATTTTAGATCAACAATAACACCTACGGGTCGAATTTTTTTCATTGAATCTACAATAGATGTGTGTATCGCCTTTAGCGTTATATTTATATTGTAATATTAATTTATCATAATTCGTCTAGTTCCCACTTAATACTACTCACGATTATATCCAATAACTGTAAAAAATATAACACATTTGAATCAAATCTCATTCTTATATAGTTAAAAATTAGATTTCAATATTTTCCTCGGCAAGTTCTCTTATCATAATCCTATTTATTCAACAGTCGATATGATTACTAAAATAATAAACAATTGATAAAAATTGTAATAATAGGAAACAGATGACAATTGAGGCAATTCGATAACGATTTTAACTAACAACCAATTGATTCCATATGAAAAATTGTTTTGTTAATTAGTGAAATTCTTTCTACAAAATAATGAAATCAATGTTTAACCAGCATATAGAATCACTAAAATTTCACATTTTACTGATTACAAATACCATCATAGCCGTTAGAACATTTGAATCGATTAGAGAGCATCACAAATAATAAATAAATTTGTTTTAATTTTTTGAAATTGAAAAGGAATTTCCAAATCAATTCTTTATCGATTAAATCAAAATTTATTATTTGAAAATTAGAAAAAAAACGAAATTAAAGAGGACAAAGCAACAATGTTTGTAGTTAATCGATCAAGTGTGAACCCAATCAAATTTAACTTTTAACACTTTCAAAAATCAATTAAAAAAACAACAACAACTTGTAAAACAATAATAATCTAGTAGAATCATTTCTAAATTAATTCTATTCCATCAAATTTACATTTTATTGATTAGATAGGGTCCTAATTTTCTTTCGACATCTAGAAAAATCAATCTTGACAAATGAGGGCAAACGCAATGGCATGTAATTGTAAAAATATCAAGACAATACTGCAATATTTTTTTTGAGTTCAAGCCAAATGCCTTTTAGAACAATGTCAAGGGAGGGCTCTAAATAAATACATACCGGTACAAAATTATCATTGAAACGTATTGTTTGGAAGAAAAAAACTGTGAAATGACGTAAACACACCACCAACGTATCGACAATTTGCTCTAATAATATTAGGACCTTTTCTCATGTTTTTTTGCCGTTTTTTTTTTTTGGTTGGAACTTACAGCAATTGATATGCAATTATCTTCGCCACCTGATGGAAATTTTACAATAAACTTTGATCCTGCTTTTTCTTCTGAATCATTCAAGGGTCGAAACCTGCACACAACTTTAATACTGTCCTCGGCTGGTATTTCACGTTCGCGTTCGGCTGACATTATTCCTTCTATTATTTTAAAGCACTTTATATCAATTCACAGCACAATTAAATAAATTAAAGATTCGATAAATTAAAAAATAAACTTAAAAAAACTAGAAATGATACATTAGTATTTTCACTAAGTACCCTATTTCTTTCAATATACTTCTTTTTTTTCGGGGATACTGACGTCTCCTAGACAAGAACGTCAGCCATTTTGACAACGAATGACAAAAAATTGACTGCATTGACTTGTGTGATTACAGCGACACCTACCTCGGATATTCCACAGTAACACGCTAACGTTAAAGTAAATTCTAAAACAACTATTGCCAAACAACTAGTGATTTCCCATAAGCAAAAAGTCACTTTTTATTCAAGTATATCAATTTTATTCTATTTGAAATCGATTTTATTGAGCATAACTTGAAAAAACTTTATGAAATTATTAAATACTAAAGTTAACTCATAGAGTAATATAATAGCTAGACCTCGAACTCTGGTTGGAAAACTGCGGGCCGAAAATTGCGCTGTGAAGTTAGCCCAAGTCGCGTAAAGCGGCTTAAAAACGCAAGCCCATACAAATGAATATGCACTAGTCCAGTTTGCATAACGAAACTTGTTGGCAGCCAACCACTAAAAATGCAGCATTTTTGCTAACGAAATTGTGACTAAAATACAAAAACCAACTACTCCTTTTATTCATTTTTATTTGATAAAATAGAAAATCCCAATTTTCATTTTGTACTATCACTAAAATCTAATTATAAGTTTAACTAATATATATATACATACATATA
>JAZBGX010000131.1:0-37492 GCA_037414775.1 Zonitis immaculata
ATTATGAATACTTTTGTTCGATACGTGTGTGTGAAGACAGGAATCCTAACAGACTTGAGTGATGGCACTTGTCTAAATCATACTACATTACAAATAACGTATAAGAGCGTACTCGGTTTTGTTTCTAGCTCATTACGTCACCTCATACATGTCCGTGTCATAATCCCTAACTTTGCACATATGTATCAAAATAACTACAGAGAATTTACGTTTGAAAGAGTATGGGCGGAGAAAACTATTGGAACCCTCCACAAACTGCACTTCGCGCAGTAAACAACTTCAAAGGCTGCCGTGGTGTTATGCGGTGTGAAGAGGGGTAAACAGTTAGCTCCGCTCATGCGCTCTCGAATGTGAATCTTCAATTATTTGTTCAAAATTTTTTTCGATTTATAATTTCCAGAATTCATCGGAAAATATCGCCCATTGTGAAAATTACTTTTTCTATGATCGATTATACTGGAAAACGGGATTTTCGAAGTATGCTTGACGTCAAAATGCAGTACAATGAGGCGTTTCTGCGCAACCGGTACACAACTCGATGCGGAAATATTTCCGCACTATGGTGTGGAAAAATTTCCACACTGCAAATGCAAATTTCAGTGTTATTCTGTCATTTATTAAGAATCTAGTTGGCAACTCTGACTGCCAATCACATTAGGTCCGCTTCTTCTAGTCAGCATTATAAATTATATTGCATTTCTACAAATTTTTCTTTATGTTTGATGTAGTATTTTAGGAAAATCTAGAACGACCCATCAATTTTGGCGGCCCCTGTATTACGGCGCCCGGTGCGGGGGCACCGCTCGCACTGCCCTAGAACCTCTGTACATGCAATTATCAAAGCCTCTATATTACGGACACTTGTCTAATACAAACACCTTTGAATTTTTGATTAAATTACGTAAATATAATAAATTATATTTGAAGAATTTTTTTCTCAATCTATGACAATAAGTGAATTTTATTGAATTACGAATAAACGAGGTTTGGATTCGTAATCACGGATCGTGCCGTGCCGCTTTCTATTCAATAACAATTGATAATAGAGTGTTTTTTGTTTTTGTTTTTATTTATATTAGGTATATCAAATTATTAATAAATCGAATGACCCAAAAATTATTAACAAATTATTACAATTTATTATAAAATCGAGACTCTATGGTGCATGAAATAACAAGAATTAAGACAAAAAAGGATTAAATATTATGATAATAAAATGAATGTAATAATAATTACTCAACAAATTCTACCAAAATAAATAATATAATCCGATTGTTTATTTGAAATCTAATTTATAATCAATCCAATAATGAAACAATTGTTGTTTAATTTAAAGGAGAATCTTTTAAAAGGAAACAACAAACCAATCAACTTAGACCTCTCGCCAAGGCGCTTGACGTTTAATTTTCTTAATCGACAATGAATTTAACATTTCGTATATATAGGGAGAGACTGATTTAATCAAGATCAACGCAATCGATTCCTATAATAATAATAATAATGAAAATAATAAGAATTATATAGAGAATATGTGACTCACACAATACAAACAACAAATTTAATTAATTATTGATTGGAAAAAAAATTGATTCAAGTTAATGTGATTGTATTTTAATAATTTTAATAAAATAGGAAGTTGATTTTATTGAACAATTACTATTGGAATTTCCGTTACTTTTTGGGGAATGAATAATGGAAAAATTCGATACGTTCCAATTTTTGTTTTGATAGTAAATAGAAACAATCAATTGTCGATTTGGCAACAATAAAAATTGAAGAAACCGATTGAATTTTGGTATACGTAAACATATGAAATTGGATAGAAAATTTAGATACAGATATATATATTGTTGAAGTAAAGTAGAATTGTGGTCAAGTGTAGTTTTCGTTTCAGTAAACAGATCGAACATTTGATTGACAATATCAATGACAAAACTTCAACGTTTCTTTGCACTTTCACTTCAATATTTATTGAGATAATCTTTCTATATAAACAAAACTCAACCCACCCTCGATGTCTTTACCACAAAAAAAAAAAATGGATTCAATCAACTAATAAAATTAATTAAAATTTAGTTCTATTAGATTTTTTTGCTTTTGCAATAGGCAATAAATAATAACGGATAAACGACTGAAAATATGCATGATTGAATTTATATGGAGCAAAAATTGTTAAAACAATAGAGAAATGAAAAATCGGAGAATGAGTGGACATAGGCTGTAGTATATAGAGGCCAGGCCGCCCGGTCTTATTACAGTTTTCCTTTTCAATTTTGTTTCTCTATTTGAGCGTAAAAAACAAATTTGTTTTTTCTCGAGTCCATTATGTTTTTCAAGGGAAACACGAGGGGTTTTGGGACAAGTTCGATACTTGAAGCGTAACTGAAACGGGGGAAATAGAGCACACACAACAACAACAACAACAAAATATTTATATATTCCCAAATTTTTTTATTGTTGTTACTGTATAGTTAAAATAACATATCGATAGAAGAGAATCACGATTTATGTTATGGAATTTTCAATGATTTTCTTGTATCGATTTATATTTTATAGAGGCAAAATTGAAAATTGCTGTTTCTTGCCACGTTCAGATTAAACTTGTCTTCAGACTCTGTTTTATTAGATAGTTTCTTGTTATTTTATTTGCCAGATAACCATCACATAATAAATATTCAGTATCTGCGCAAGTTTCAATTAATAAATTCAATGAAATTTATTAGAAATTAAATTAACCAAAAAAAAAAAATCAAATCTATTATTGTGTGATTTTGTTGAAATCATGCCGAATATTATTGTCGAAACCGAATAGGCTCCCATTCCTGTAAATTGATTAGAAATAAGTAATTTTACGGATGGATTATTCCCTCAAGACAAAAACATTATTGGAAAATCATTTCTTAAAGTCGATTGCACTCCAGATATTAATAACATAAAAATTACTATTACAACGTTCTTTTGCGTTTTCCCATTCAACCGAACAATTACATTTATTTTAACAAAAATAACAATATTATTAATTTTTTCCTCATTTCTAATCATAATTTAAATTGATTATTATATAGTTGTGGTTTTTGTCGGGAATTTTCCGGACGATATTATTGAGAGGGATATGGCGTGCGGCGCGAGAACACCAACCACGTGGTGTCTACGAATTCTACAGTTTGCAGGATTTCCCAAACACCCAAATTTTAATAATACAAATTAGAAACTACTTACAGGTATAATTTTCCTGTTGCTGTTGCGGTTATTTGTTGAACTGAACCGTCTGTAATTTTACCACTAAACCCCAAAATAATTTATTTGAAAAAAAAAAAACAAAAATTAATTGAAAAAACAACAAAATTAAATCACTTTGTCTTTATTTTATCACCGGATATTTAATTTAAACTGTGTCAATATTTAAATTTCCAACAGATTAGTTTTAATTAATTGATAAATTAATTGACAAATAATAAATATTTATTTTCAATTTTTCCGTTTATTTGGAATTTTATTTTTGATAATCTTTGTTTTATTTACGTTGGTATTATAAATAAATTTATTTTCCAAATATTGACGAATTATTATTTAGTTTATGGGTGCTAGAGAGTTGATAATACACGTCTTATTTGGTCGACGTTCGTACTCTGAATGAGCGCTTGTGCGTCGTCCCGTGTCTGAAAAGCGTTTTCCCGTTTTCGGTTTAGTTGCGCGCCGTTCTTGTTGTTGTTTAATGTTGGATTCCTCTCTTTCGAATAATTCGCCAACAATGTTGTCAGTATCAACTTCTATATATACCTACTAATCTATTATATATAGAGAGAGAGCTTTATAATATTGAACAAAAATCTATGGCGAGCTTTTTTTTTTGTCGAATTTCAATGGTTGAGTGGTTGAGATTGAAGGCGAGACTACTCTCAAATGTCATGTTAGATTAAATACGCGAAATGACCATCACGTAGACAATTTCAATCGAATTGATATTTAAAAATTGAAACGGATGATCCTTCTATAAATATTTTATACAAATTTTTAGAAACATCCGATTTCTAGACATGTAGAAGTATTCTCCAACATAAATGATTAAACAGAGAAATCGGATTACAGAATCTGATTAAATCTTGGAGATTTTCTAGATTAATTGGAAAATTATAGTACCTACACCCCCAAAATTTATTCAATGATAAATTTTGAGATTTGATATAAGAACTATTGGTGCACAAGGTAGAATTATTGAAAGACTCTTGTCGCTTCCGGTTTTGACCGGAAATTACATCTAATTTGTTATTTTAACTGGCATAATTTTTTTTCCATTCGACGTATTGTGGAACAATAAATAAGCTGTTCAATAATATTATATATATGGTTTATTTCGAGAATTCCTAAAAAAGTGCAAGAGTTTGTCGGAGCTACTACCAAAAGTTGAAAATTGCCGGAACAAAGAAAGATAGACCCATAATCATTGATACAAAGTCTCATTTTTTTTCCACCATAAATCCAATTATGTATAAATGTATTTGTCATTCCATTTAAAAAAAAAAAACAACTTTGGTTTATTACACTATTTGGGAAGAGCCTGTATACAATGCAAATATTTTTAGAATGTGCGGTATAATTACGCCTGCGGGTTAGCGAAAGCCACATTTTAATATATTGAATAACAAAAAAGTTATAGACCGATTACAGATGACTGGGACATCCGGTATATTGTTATAGATTATGGGTATATAAGTATTCTTTTGTAATTATATGATTCATATTTTCATAAAAATGTATCTCAAGAAAAACAAACAAGAGTTATTATAGCAAATGATTTGCTATGAATAAACGTGAAGCTATTTGAATGGAATAGGAGATTATGGAACAAATGGAGTACGCTCAGTATAAATAAGAGAATTCAAATAGCATTCGCCCCATAGATATTCTATCGAATCTAACTTCACATTTATTGTACAGTGAATCTTCCATTCACTTATAACTCCTGTTTGTTTTTTTTGAGATGAAATTTGATTATCGCAACCTAAATACAGATTATAGATCTTGACAAAAATATATTGAAACCTAATGGTCTTATTTTAGTTTTCGAGATAAATGAGCTTCCCTTTATGTTGAAAATGAAGATAACAATAAATTTTGGGTAAATCAAAAAGAAACCATTACTAAGTATCGTTAGTTATTCACAATTAGTTTACGTCAGTTGGAGCTCAATATTCATTCTTTCCACCCCTGAATCATGACTTACTAATTTTGCACAAAGTTTTTTCAGAAATATCCACAATAAATCATAGCTCTGGTTATACTGCTAAAGAGCCATTTAAAATAATAAGCTAGATGTAATAATTTCGGTTAAAACGTAAGAGATATAAATCTTAGAATTATCCTGTAAGCTCTGCATTAAATGCTTCTATATCAGTCTTCAAAGCATCTTCAAAAAATTACCACCCGGTATATACAGTAGAAGCTCTATATAGTGAAGCTTTGTATAGTGAAAAGCTTCCTATAGTGAAGTTTTTGCTAAGAACGGATCGAATACCATTTAGTCTAATGTTAAAATTATCTGTATATAGTGAAGCTGAAGCTCTCTATAGTGAAATTTTCACAATTACCATCCTAAACATCACCCACATTAAAACCAGTTTGCCAGGTATTTTCGTTTTTGCTCCCACATTCTGTTATCGGATTAACTGGAATTACAAGTCTGCCTTGCATTTTGGTATTAGAAATTGTAGGTTTTCCCCAAAAATTCAAGTTTTCTCGAAAAATCATGAACGAAAAATGATTCTTCCTACATCAGTCTTTTACAAAAATTAAAGTGGTAATTATGTCATCGAAACGCAAGTGTTTAACTTTATCCGAAAAAAATTACTAACTATTCCCAAAAATTGTAATTATACATTGTATTAAGCCAAATAAATTAGGTATGATCAAAAAATGTTTGCTTACAGTACATTGAAAGTCACCCAAATAACCTGCTTCTATTATCTTGAAAGGAGATAAGCATTTAACCAGACCGTTCTATATAGTGAAAAGCTCTATATAGTGAAAATTCTTACTGCATTTCTACATTTCACTATATAGAGCTTAGACTGTATTATATAAAATAATACTATAAGAGGTCTTATGATAGATCTCTTTTTATATCATGAGCCCCTCCCCGCCTATGAACGTGAGGCACTGCCTTAAGAGCTTTTGCTCCTCCGTTTACACCTTCCTAACCCCCGAAATCACCGAACACCATGCTTCAGAAGGTGAGGCTGGTCCTTTCTAGAGCTCTCCATCGTTCTTAAGAGCCCCGATCAGGTCACCTCCTGTGACCCAGAGGCTCCCACTGACTTCCGCTACTACTCTCTGTTGTTGCCACTCTGGTCTCCTTCACTTTCCTTCTCAGGATCGCTTCCATCAGTCTTTGGACGGCGATGCGGTTCTCACTGGACTCCATCATTACCTCTATTATGTTGTCCGGGGACAGAAAACGAACTTTAATCGCCGCCCTGCGACGGAGCTGGCCCCAACTTTCACAACGAAACAGTGTGTGTTCCGCGGTGTCTTCTTCATCGCAGTATATGCATCTATAATCTTCTTATCGGTGCATCTTGTGCAAGTACGATCGGGAGCTTCTATGACCTGAAATCATTTGAGTCAGATAATAGTTTACCTGGCCCTGTTTCCTTAGCCAAGTTTCACTCTTTGGTATTAATCGAAACCTCCACCGACCCTTCGTAGAACGTTCCCAGCGTAACTGCCAGTTTCTCTTGCTGCACTCGCCGTCTCACACCCTTTGGGCTTTCTTAATACTAAAATCCCGGGACACAACCCCTGTGGTGACTTGTGCTGCCTTCAGGGAAACGATGCGATACGCTGAACATATTCTCAGCGCACCTTTCCGTTGTACACTCATTAGCCGATCCCTCCACTTCTTAAACTTCATAGCTACTGGACCCCATACAACATGATGTAGCTCATAACCTCACATAGTATTCTTCTTTGTGCAGCAGACGGCCCTCTAACATTGGACATTAAACGTGCCAATTTGGCCCCAAGTACCTCCGCCTTGCTAACCACTCTCTCACGGTGACATACAAAGCTCATCCTTTGGTCAATATTTACTCCTAGATATTTATAACCTTTTTCGGCCTAAGAGGTGTGCCCTTAATATTGAAGACGACCTCCTCCCAGATCCTTCTTCCAACGATCAAGAGTACCGCTTCTGTCTTCTCAGGAGCCATTTCTAGCCCCATCTTCTTTATCTAGCAGCTTATTTTCTTAGTTGCCCTCTCAACATTACCTCTTTCTCCAGCACCGCCAGTGCCAGGTCATCAGCATATGCTACCATTCTTGCTTCGCCCAGTAGGCTTATGATAGATTTGCAATTTTATAGTGGAACAAATATGATTGAGAGTTCAAGATATTTCAACTGAACACAAAAATTTACAGATTTAAATCATTTTATTTCAAAGAAATTGAAAATAGTATTGTGTTGTCGTCCAAAAATGATTTGCCAAGAATTGGCTTCAAAACAAAATGAAGGAACAATTGAACTGAACAATTCCGTTTTTTTTTCTCAATGATAAACTAGAATAGAATAATAGTTTATTGTTATTACTGTTAGTGTGAATTTTAGTTTAATATAATGTCATTCTGGGGTGACTATAGATAGTGTTATTTTCCCATTTTGATATTATTTTGTTTTAGGCCATTTATTCCAAACAATTTCATATGAAATTATAATTAATTTTTAATTTACATAAAGAATAAATTGTTAACTTGTGATAATTTATAATTAAATAGGAAAAAAAACTATTTAAATAAACTAGAAAATTAATTAAAATAACGCACCGATTTCATTATGAGATTAACTTAATAAAAAGTTGTAATTTCCATCATTGTTAACTGATTTTTTTTTGTACATTCGATGATCCTAATTTGAATAAATCTTCGAATATACAAGAAGAATTAGAATTTACTGAATAAAAAATTATATAATAATGATAATAATACAACTGGTACACATAAAAATAGTTTTCATTAAAATTTTAATTTGGATTTAATTAAATCTAACAAAAATAAGGATTTATCCGAGATAAAGTAGAATAATTTCAATATGGAACTATTTTTTTTTTGTTTTGTTTATATAATTATAAAATAGTTTAAATGAATTATAATTAATTATTCAAAATCGTAAACTTTTGTAGTAGTTTTGATATATAGCAGTGGAATTATTTAAAATAAAATATGGAAAAAACGAAAACATTCGAGAGTAGTTTTTAAATTGAGACAAAAATCTCGACTGGGATTATTATTTTCAACTTTATGATAACAAAATATTAGAATTGTCGTCTACCAAGTTACTATATAAATTATTGTAAATTTCCTAGCAAAAAAAAAATGATAAATAAACAAATATATAGAAATTTAGTGATTTTCCAGGTAGATCGCAGATGTTGTAGACTATTAAAATGTAAAATATCTAAGATTGTTTAATGTAAATATCTTTATAAACCTTTGTAAACATAGAGAAAAGACGACAAAACTAACGTTTACTTTTCAGAGTTGAGAAATCTTTGAGAAACAAAAAAAAAAACGACAACGATGACGACAAATATCAAATGTAGATTTTATTATTATTATTATTATTATTATCAAACTTCTATTTTCAATTTGAATATAATCGAGTCGGATCGCTTTCCATACAAATCCTCATTTAATATAAAAATCTATTGAAAAGCCCGTTTGAAAATAAAATCGCTTCTATATAATAATAGTCGGGAAAAAAAAATCGAATTTGTGATTTTTAAACATTAGGATTTTTTTTTAGTTTTGACAAAAAAACTTTCCGCTTCAAATCCTAATTTGATTAAGAGAAATTCTATTATTATTATCATTATTATTAATGCTATTATTATTGTTTTGGACAGGTTAGTGTTTGGAGTGATACGGACAACTGGTTGGTACAATGAGGTGGTGAATTGCGTGTAATAGAATAAGTAACGAATGAATGGTAGGAAAAAAAACGAGGGAGATTTGGTGTATAAGCGTTCCATTTTAAAAATCATCCCTCTAAAAGTTCCCACGATGTCGCCCTAAAAAAATTCTTTTTCTCCTTATAACAATTGTGAAATAATCCCAATATTATATTTATACTTATTTTTTTTTTTCATATGTATGTATATATGAACTCAATACAATATTTGATTTGTTTCAAAAATTTCTAAATTGATGAGGGTGAAAATGGGCAATAGTTAAGCCACGTGAACTGTCGGTATCAGTAGCCACATTGGTCACGTGCCACCTATCATTGCCATAGATCTATATACGTTCATAATAATGCATGCATGAATAATTTTCTTCAATACAAATCTATACGATTTTCAATTACAATTTATTATAATGGAAAATAATCGGATAGAAGAAAACAGTACGCTTAAAATTATTTATCAACACTTCGTTTTCATAAAATTTACCATCAATCAGCATATTCTGTGATAGTTACGATAATAATCTTGATCCTCACCGATAGAGATTATTCTAATTCGTAATATGACGATCATGAACTCGACTCCAACTAGAATTGCTTTCTTTAAAAATACATTGTGGAAATTTTAAAAGGTGATTCTACACTAAAATAAAATGTAGCAAGCTTTTTCTATTTCGTTTCTATAAAAATCATATTCTAGAATAGTCGCCTACATAGATTTTTCTATTTCTCGATATGAAGATCATGATTCTGACCGCAATTAGAATTGCATCTTCGGAAATATATAGGCTGTGCCGGAGTTGTATTGGAAAATTTGAAGTCGAAACCAATTGTGGCAAGGTCCAAAACTACATAAATCAAAATATGTTATTTTTGATACTAGAACGCCAACTTTTATAGTTAAATTTTCGATACACTCTTCCGAGAGCCAAAATGAAATCTTTACAGAGTGATCAATCTTACAATCAGTTGTTTCGAGTTGAAAATTTAAATATACTCAGATTCCAGTTTAAGCTCGTAACGAAAGAAACTCGGAAATAAATTTGCCAATCTAAAGAAAAATCTATTAAAAAATTCCTTTTCAATAATGATTCTAAAATTGAACACTCTATGTAATAAATTATATGCAAATTAAGCAAATATTGATAAACAAAAAGTTAATGATTTCCATTTCTCTCTCTCTCTCTCTCTCTGTCTCTGTTTCTGTCTCTCATATGATATGATATGAGAGAAATAAACGTCCGATTTGAGTCATATACCCAAGGTCGTATTAAAGAAACAGTAGGCAACTCCGGTTTTTTTTTTACACAATTTCGGAACACCCGATATACATATAGTTATATATAGTATTAATAATAATATAGGGGATTATTATTAAAATGCAGGCTCACCCTTGAATGGTTAGTTGGTTGGTTTAGAACAACCCTCGATTTTTAAACGTCCGATGGTAGCATCATCACTCATCAGTGTTTGTCTATGAGATTTAGATGACACGTGTTTAAATTAAAGGATTCCATCCAACGGCCATATTTCCTGCGTCAATTCATATAAATAACACACAAAAAATAAATAACAAAAGGGGCTGATTAAATCCGGTTCCATTGATAATAAAAAGTCAAATCTTATTTTAAATAAATTAAGTAAAAAAATGAAAATTTAAAAAACAAAAATCGCAACCCGTTAAATATTAACCATCATAGATTTGAAGAGATACTCACATATCATAGTAAGTAGTTTGAGTATTGCTTAGGACATGCTGCATAACTTCAACTATAAACTTTTAGGGCAACTTCAAAGCATATTTGCGTGCAGGTATTTTCTAACATAAAATAACAGTTTACGTAGAAAATGGGCAGGGGAAATTCAGTCAACTAGTTGTATTAAAATATGTACACTATACGTATAGCTATGAAGTATGTAATATATGTAGGTATATATGATTTATATTATATGAATTCCACTTTGCTTTAAACTTTGCTTAAACTATTTTTTCTATTTTGCGTGTATAATAGCGTTGTTAAGGTAACAAAAGGGGTGCTTTAATAAAAAAAGTAGTGCTTTAATATCCATTAAAGCACTCCTTTCAATTTTAAAGGGTCAATTTTTATCAAAAAAGGTTGCAAAATAGAAAAAATAGTAAAAAAAACTCGTTTCAAAAGACAATCCCTGCACTCGACCATTGAAAAACTCGCGCTGCGCGCTCGTTTTCTAAACTTGGTCTCATGCAGAAATTGTCATTTTTTGAAACTTGTCTTTTAATGTACTTACTATAAAATTACCGAATCCAGTTCTATAATCGTATAATTATATTTATTTATTATTTGTGTTTGTCTTACAACAAGTTGTCTGGAAAAACGGGCCCATTTCAATTTTATACACAAAAATTAAAAAAAAAAAAGAACTCTCGGACTCAATTTAATAGAAGATGAAATAATATGAAACATAACAAACTTATTCGTTTTTGTGTTGTGGTGGTGGTGCTCTTGTTTGAATATTTACGTAATTAAATTTCATACAGAACATTAATTAGAAATATCTGCCGGAGGTTATGAGGTAAAAGTCCCGGTCTTATGGCTTGTTTAGTAAAAGATAAAATATGAATCTCTCTGTTTTATTATTTAATTTTTTCGTTCTATTTTATTTTTTTATTCGTGAGATTAAAAATTAAGATTCCATTAACTTTATGCGGATTCGTTTTGTATATGCCAGACAAAACGATACCCCAACCAAAAATATGTATATAAAAAAATTCTTCATTTTTCTCTAAAATCAATTCTCGGAATGTTACAATCTCGACGATCGCGATCACGATACAGACCAGAATCGAACTATATAATTCTACTTATTGCTAGAGTAAATCGAATAATCGAACCACTTGATATTGCTAATTAGGTTTAGAAATTTGAAAACTATCTATATCGTTATCTTCAACATTAAATGTAAATTATTAGAATGATGATGGTCGCTATCACGATACAAGCTAGAATCGTAAAATACAGTCTAGCCCGAAATAGATAGAATCATCATTAGGACGAGAGAAAAAAATTGTATTAATTTAACATTTTCTTATCGATACAAAAATGACAGTTGGTTAATAGGTTGTCTGTTAGTTGAAACGGGGAAAAATGTGAGTCTCATTCGTTTTTCCACCCTTATCCACATCAACCACCAACCAAAATAGTATTGTTTTTATCAATAAATTGAATGTCATTTATTTTACATCCCACACTTTTTTAATTAATTCAATTTTTAATAGAAATAAACCGGGCGATAGTTTGGTGAACAAAAATTAATTTTCTATCAGATAGATACGTTGGAAAGTTTACGAATTTTGTTGTCAATTTCACGATATCGAAAAAAAAAATCAATAATTTCCCTTGTACGGCACAATGTTTCCTTTCCAAAAGAAAAAAAAACTTTATTTCAATATCGAAAACGAATTAAGACTGATGTTGATGTTGGCAATATGTTTGCTTTTTTTTTAATATAAATCTCAAATCTAATAATCATTGGTAAAGTTTACTGTATACCTAAATGTTCGATTTTGCACATTCGTATAAATTCGAATGATAAATGTTTTCGAACGACTTAGAGAAAATGATATCTATATACGGGTCACTCCCAAGAGTTTGTTGTTTGGATGGCTAAATGGGCACCGTGACGCCTAAAGGAGGGTCGTCTCTCCGATAGATTACACCATCGGGAATCTGAAACTTTCCAAAACTGTACAAGTTTACTCTTAATCCGTGATTTGCAAATGTTATATCCCATTGCGACAACACATTATACTAACCAAATATCTCCCAAGATATTATTATTATTAATAATCAATATTTCTGTTTTTGGTAGGTATAATAATTTTATAATTAATTAAATTAGGAAATTCCAAATTTGGATTCGTGTGCGCTATTGGAAATCGTAGCAAATTAATTACATTAATTGAAGGCATATATACCTCACCTGTTCTTAATTTGCTGTCAGAACAATTTCATGATAATAAAGCCTAACTGATAATAATAAGAATTTAACAACTTGTTGTGAACTCAACACACTTTTATTGTTTATAATCAAAACCAAAATCCACCGGAAATTTTTAATGAAATAAAATACGAAAAAAAAACCAATAAATGAACGACTATAATGGAAATATTGATGAAATTATTTTTAATTATAATTTGGATAGAATGAAATGATAAATTAGAGAATTCCACCGACAGAATTTAATATTTCTAATAAATGAGAAACTATTTCAATTATTTTCAATTTTGATTTAGCGAGCTTCGTTATTTCGCTGTTGTTGTTTTCAATTAGGGAAGTTATTAATTAAATATTTTATTATTTTATCAACTGTTTTAAACATTCTATTAAACAATTTAATGAAAAATTCAAGTCGATTTTTTATTTTCGAAAACATTTCAATTTGAATCATGGAATATAACAAAATTAATTTATCCGCTTGATTGAAAATTAGAAGTGATGATTTTAAAATTAAACATTCCACCTTTTTTATTAGTTGATAATAAATAAAAATCGATGGAATTTATTAAAACATTTCATTTTATTTTCAACAAAATTAAGTGATTGCACATAATTTTTACAAATTCATATAACGATTGGAATAAATTATTTGAACAAAAAAAAAATGGAATAATTTCTAGTCCATATTTAAATACGGTTTACAATCGTCGATTTTTATTAAATGTTTCGGATCGATTTTTTCCGAACACATCGGACATGAATCTTCACTCTTTAGAATCCTAAAAAAGAAAATATTATCAAATATTAATCAATCGATAATCATTAGGAAAAATACTCGATAAATTCCGATTTGATTGCAGGCAAATCACACATAGGACACGCTGTTAAATCGTTAGTAACGATATGACGACCCTACATTTACAATAAAAAATATTTATCATTCATAATAATTATTTGATTAATTGACTTACCGTAACAATACAGAATGGTATATTATTTTTACATGACATACAATTAATTTCAGTTTCAGGTAATAAATTCTCACAATATGGACATGGTGTTATTGGTTCAATTGGATCCATATTACTATTATCTTCGTCTTTATTTGATTTTGGTGGTTTACGTACAACTGCTTCAATTTTTCTTATATATTTCGGGTCGATATTTTTCCGATATTCAGGGTCCATTAATAATGTTGCATATTTATAAGCGGCATATTTTAAACCAGCACGATGACATTCAATTACAGTTGATGTTAGAATCGGCACAATATCTAATAAAATTAATATAATATCAATAATTATTCATATGTTTATTATTGGGACCTACGTGATGGAAATTTGGAGATATTATTAGCAACTCTAATCAATAAACGTGCACCTTTTAGATGATCACCACGCCGCACATGTAATCGTACCAATATATAACTATGTAATAACATTAAATTTGATTCCATCTCATTCGGTATACGTATATGATTTTGTTTTAATTCTTGATACATAGCAAATAATATATCATGTGCATTACGATAATTACCATTGATTTGTTCATCATTAGCAATAATTATTGCCGATTTTGATGCTTCACGATATTGTTTTCTAGCCATATATAAACGAAATAAATATTTCGGATCTTTTGGTATACCATCTGTTTCACCTAATAAAAATTCAATTAATTGATTAGCAATAAATTCATCATTTGATGATGCAACAACATCAATTGCTATACTAATTGCTTCATTTTCTTTTGAATTAATTTTTGATGCTTTCAATAAATGTTTTATAGCTTTATTATATTCTTTTGCATGATACCAATATAAACCGGCTAATAACGAATCATTTTCATTTTCAAAATATAATGCAATACTAGAAAAATCTTTTGCATGTATTTCATCTATTGTTAATCTATTTAATAATATTTCACCATATAATTGCATTTTACCATGTTTACGTGCTAAATCAAAAGCTTCATCATTACAATGGGACAATACTAGAAATTTTATTGCCGATGTATAATCGTTTAAATTTTGAAAGAATCTTGCAACTAATTTTGCACCTTCAATACTTCTTGTTTCTTGTACTAATTCAACAGCTATTTCTGGATTATTCAAATGATTCAATTGTAAACGTATAACTGAATCATAATCTTTTGCTTGATAATACGCTTTACATGCTTCTTCATATTGATGATCTTCCTCTCTTGCTATTGCATACTGCAAATGAATTTTATTTGATGATATTTTTGGTAATAGTTCGCCAATTTTTGAAAAATTCTTCAATTTTATATAATTTAATGATGCGCGATCATAATTATCACATTTCTCGAATAATCTAGCAGCATCTGAATATTGTTTGTTCCTTTCCAAAATTTCAGCAGACTCCTTATATAATTGTTTGTTATCTAATTCTAATGCAATATTAATACCATGGCGATAATTCTTACAGTGTAATGCTGTACGACAAATACCGGCTTTACAAATAAACGTATGTTCTTTGCTCAAATCTTCTTGTAAACCTTTTTCATAATGAATATGAGCTTCAGAATAATTACCACTAAAATTAAAATCCAACTTATAAGAAATAAACTCGAATAAATTGATAAAACTA
Source organism: Zonitis immaculata (assembly GCA_037414775.1). Classification (NCBI taxonomy): domain Eukaryota; kingdom Metazoa; phylum Arthropoda; class Insecta; order Coleoptera; family Meloidae; genus Zonitis; species Zonitis immaculata. Next base: position 15,541 of record JAZBGX010000131.1, read on the forward strand.
ATTACGTAAATTCTAATTGTTGTGCATATTCACGTGATATTACTGCAACTTGTTCTGGTGCCATTTTTTTAGCTAAATTCAATGCTTCATCCCATTGTAATAAATCACGACGCATTTCAAGTGCCGCTACAGGATTTGATGAGCTCAAAAACCATTCTTGTGCCTTATCAAAATCATTTAAATACATGGTGATATAACCACATAATAATTTATAATCTTCTATACAAATTAAACGTTCTAATGACCAAACCATTGAAACATCTTCTAATAAACGATAGACCCTGATTGCTACAATACAAAATTAATAATGATAATAATAATCGATTGCGAAAAATAATTTTATTACCAAGTTCTATTTCTAAATATTTTAATGCTTCAGTTGCTAATTTTTGATAACATTCATTCGATTTTAATAAATTGCAAGTCATTAAAGCTGTTTGAAACCTAAATAAATGAAAATTAATAATTATCAATTTTTATTAAATAAATTTACCTATGCAAAGATAATTGCTTATTGAAATTAGCTTCAATTATTGTACGATCATTATCTTGTACACCTATTTGAAAATTATCGTGTGTATTTAAAATAATTTGTGTTAATTGACCACCTGGTGTAGCTGATATTACATCACCAGAATACATTAATAATGGTAATTGTTTCGTAACTAAATTTGTTTGTCCGATTCTTTTGACAGATGAACCATCTATTGAAAATTTTATGTAAATATATGTGAAAATTTCAGATTCATTGTACATTATAAATATATCCCTATCATTTATATTACTATCCCATGTTACACCTAATATTTTATTTGGTAAATCTGGTATTGATATTATTTCATTAACCACCTAAAGCAAATTAATTAATTATTTGATTTTAAAAATTTCCTCAATTATAAAATTACAGCATTATAAACATAAGCAGAACCTTTAATATCAACAAAAACTGATCTAGTACCAGTTGGATCGCTATAAATCTCGGTTATACCACAAATATGTTTATATTCTTGAGCTATATCCCATTCTTCAATAAAAAAGTAAACGATATTCCCCATATCAGTACCATAAATTAAGAAATCTGTTGTTAATATATGGCATGTTATTTTTAAATCTGTTGTATCATCATCAGGAAATATCGTTGTAACATGATCTTGATCATCATTCATTTCTGTTGGTACAATCTATAAATTGTAATAATTTCCAATTTAAATAATAATTAATAATCCAATTATCTATACCATATCCAATTGAATTCTTCCTTCAAATAATACGGATATATATTCTTGATTCAATCGTATACTTGTAATACCACCTAAATATTGACGATCTTGTAGTTTTACAAATAAATCATCTGAATTCGTTTTTGTTAAATCATAAAACCATATACGATTATTCATACCGGCTGCTAAATGATTTGGACCAATACCAATAAAATTTGGCTCAGTATCTAATGTTAAAAATATCGGTTTTAGTTTTGTCTAAAATTATTCAATATTAAGAAAAAATAATTAAATAAATAAGTTAATTAATTAATTAACTCGATCTGCTGTATAATTATAAACACTTATTTCTGTTAAACTTGATAATAAGGCCATTCTTGGTGGATACACTGATGTTAATAAAGGCACTTGTGATACATAAACATTCAATGAACCACTTTTTGTACAAACACCTAATAATTGACCATCATTACTCCAACTTATACGTTCAACGCCGGCTTCTTGAGATAACGTTAAAACACTTGAAGTTTCTTGTAAATTTGATAAATCGTGAATTTTCACACTATTAAAAATCAATTATAATTATTAAAAAAATATTTTCAATCAATTGAGATTTAGGTACGTATTATCACCACAGGATGCAGCTTTTCCAATACTTTGACAAACGGCAATATCAGTTAATGTATTTTTATGGTTCCTTATTTGAAATAATTCTTGTCCAACTTCACGAATATGAGTGGAAATAGCGATAAAATAGCCAGCACTAAAACCAATAAGTATATAACCATCACCAAACCATTTGTATACAATTATTAATCCATAATGTTGTTGAAATGCTAATTCAACTGGATTTTCCGGATCTAATAAATTATATAAATATAAAGTTCTCTTGCCAACAATCACACTAACCTATACAAAACGATTATTAATATTTGCTACTTTTTATTAATTTATATTGATTAATTACAGTATTTTCACCACCAGTACGTTCGTCTAGTTTCATTTCAGAAAATTGTATATCCGATGGTTCAGACCTTAAATTAATCATTCTTAATGTATCACCATCAATATTACTTATTGATACTGTTTTATCTTCAGAACCTAAAGCTAAAAGATTTTCAGTATTCCAAGCACCACAACTTATCTTTTTCGTATGCTTTCCAATAATCGGAACTCGTCTAAAAAATTTTTTTTAATTCAATATAAAAATAGTTCGACAATTAATATTACTTGGACGTAGTATGATGATAGATCGAAACATTCCCTTTAACTGTTCCGACAGCTAATATTGGTTCTTTTTTCGACCAAATTAAACATGACATATTATCTTTTAATCGTACATCGATTTGTGTTTTTATTGAAGTATTTGCATCCCATATTGTTAATTGTGATGTATTACAAATTATACCTAGCAAATCACCATCTGAATCCCATGAAAATCCAGTGCATAAACTATATGATCATAAAAAATCCAGTATAATAAGAATAATTTTGTTGTTGTTAGAAATTACCTTGGCAAACGGATTCGCTCTTGTACTTCACCATAACGATTGAAAATATTCACCATACAATCAATACCGGTTGTTGCTAAATACATACCAGAACCATTTTGCCATGCTATATAAATATCACCAGTACCATGGGGTTGTTCTAAACGGAATAATAACTGGAAAATTTAAACCGATAATTACTAAATAAATTTAAATGGATAGTGTATAAATTTGAATGACAATTCAAAAAACAAATAATAACAATTCAATTTTAATATTGGAGTATACCTTTTCGCTTCCCATTTTATTGAAAATCGATTATTTTTTTAATTAATTAAACTACAATACAAACATTGTTGTTGTTATGTGAATCGCATTTGTTTTAATGCCAAACAACACAACTACCAACCATAGCAATAATAAAGATACTAATTTGTTTTCAATTTTCGCTACTTTATCTAAATTTATTATGCTAAAAATGATAAATGTATCAAATCTGAAAATTTTATAGCAATTTGCAATATTATTTAAGCTCATATCGTGATTATAGACTCAAATTTCGTGCGAATATTCTAGGGTCTTTAACTGTACAATTGGTATTTACAGGAAGTGACATTATTTATAACCTTTCCATATTTTTCACTGATTGTCTTATTTTTATAATTATTTTCAATAAAATTAAATAAACAATGAAGAAAGAGGATATAATTCAAGCTATCGTAGTTGCTGATAATTTTACAAATGAATTTACACCAATTACAGATGATATATCGTTTGTAAGTACTAATAATACGAGATGATGCAATTAACCTAAAAATTCTTTTGTAGTCTTTATTACCAGTTGTTAATAAACCATTAATTGATTATACATTAGAGTTTCTAGCATTAGGTGGTGTTGAAGAAGTATTTTTATTTTGTTGTTCACATGTAGATACCATCAAAACACATATAAAGTATAAATTTTGTCTATTATACTAAATCAAAAAAACTAGATAGTTGAATGTTTTAGGAAAAGTATTGATAAAGCTGTAGAATGGAGTTTAACAATGAAAATCAATATAATAATTTCGGAAAGTTGTCGATCATTTGGTGATTGTTTACGTGATATTGATGCAAAAGGTTTATTACGTGGTAGTTTTGTTTTAATCGAACCTGGTACTATTTCCAATATAAAATTATCTCCAATTATTAAAAAACACAAGTATTATTCATATTAATCGTGAGTTAATATAATATGATTAAATCGAATTTTCAGTGAAATTGTTAAAAAAGATAAAGGAGCTGCTATGACTTTAATTTATCAAGAAGCTGGAATTGGACAATTTGGACGTTGTCCAAAAGATGACATTATAATAGCTGCCAATAATAATAATCGAGTATTATTCCATAAAAAATTAGGCATTCATAATAGAGAACGTAAAACGCAATTTCCATTGGTAATTTTTAGAATAAGTATTTTTATAGAGAAAAAGGGCAAAAAAAATTTTTTAGGAGATTTTTTTGGAAAATTCTAACGTTTCAATTCATCACAATTTACGTGATACACATATAGCAATATGTTCACCATCAGTTCTACCATTATTCTCGGATAATTTTGATTTCCAAACAAAAGATGATTTTATTAGGGGTTTATTAATTAATGAAGAAATCTTGGGTAGTACAATGTATTATTCAATAATTAAAAATACAAATTATGGGGGTTGTATAACAAGTTGGCGTATGTATCAAGCTATAAATAATGATTTAAAAAATAATTGGATATATCCTCTACAACCATCAATGATTGATAATCGTTATTTGAAAAATAAAACAATTATTGGTAATAATTCAACAATATTAACAAATCATGATAATTTGATTAATTGTATAATTGGTGATAATGTTAAGATTGGTAAAAATGTTGAAATTAAAGATTCATTTATATTTTCGAATTGTAAAATTGATGATTATTCTATTATAAATCATTCTATAATTGGTCCAAATTGTTGCATCAAATCAAAAAGTAAAATTACATTCGGTTGTGTATTAGGTAAAGATGTTGTTATAGAAAATGGAGAATTTATTGAAAATAGTCTTGTACAATCTAAAAAACCAGAAAATTGTAAGTTTTTCATTTTTTATTCAATTGTTTATTCATCAAAATATCATTGGGTATTTTCTAGATGATGCTAAAGATAAACTGTCCAAAAATGCATATCGTTTACGTATAGAAGATGATGAAAATGATAAATTAGGTGAAATATTATCGAAACACCTATCACGACTTCATATTGGTAATATTTATGAACATGAACATGATGATACTTTTACTGATAGTGAAGATGATGATGATTTTGAACGTTCTAATTCACCAATACTTGACGATACTAAATGTAATTATTATACCTCTTTTGTTGGTGTGACTCTATTAATACTCTCTTCTAGTGTTCTTTAATGAAGTAATCGACAGTTTAACAAGAGGTTTTGAAGATGAATTACAGTGTGATAATTTGATTTTAGAAATCAATTCATCACGTTATGCATATAATGTTACTGTAAAAGAGGTAATTTATTTTCAAAATCCTAATCGAATTAACTATTATTATAAAATAATTCCATTATTATGTTTTGTTATTCATAATCAATCATTTTAGGTAAATTTCAATGTTATGAAAGCTATATTAATTATGTCATTACGATTACCTATTGGTCAGCAATATTTTCCGCAATTTCTGCGTTTATTATCATACTTTTCTCCAATCCTGAAGAATTACATACGTAATGAAAATGCAATGATTGATGCCTTACAAGCTATTGAAGTAAGTTTTATTTTATTAATAAAAAAAATCACAATATTCAAATAAATTGATGATTTTAGGATGTTGCAAATGATAATGAAACGATTAATGATAAATGGATAATGTTTGTATTGAAATGGTTTTATGATAAAGATTATATAACAGAAGATGCGATTTTGGATTGGTCTAATTTATTAGATAAACAGAATAAATTTTATAAACATGTAAAACCATTTATTGATTGGCTACAAGAAGCCGAAGAAGAAACTGATGATGATGATGGAAGTGAATAATACTAATGCTTTTATAAAGTCATATATGTTTATTTTTATTTTTTTAAATATTCCTTGAATTAATAATGATATTTAATTGATTTGTTTGGTATAGTCGCTGACGGTGCTTGTTTTAAATGGAGGTCAAACTTATGTCCTTGAACTTTGTTATACATATTTGTTTTGACGGCCCAGTGCTGCCACCGTACCGATAATAAAAGCCACTAAAAATATAGAACCAATCGAAAAATTTGTCAATTTGTGTTGTTTCATTGCATTGAAAAAGATTGTGTATTTCAACATGGCAGAAAAAGATCATATAAATTCTAATAATAATAATAATGAAGATGATGGTTTTTTATTGACATTAATTTACGAAATAATTGGCAGTCCATTAAATATTGCATTAGTTTGTTTAATTGGTATATTAATTTATAAAATATTCAAAAGCAACCAAAATGTGCCTATACCACCACCAGAACCAGAATTACCGAAAATGAAAAAAAAAGACTTCACTGTTGAAGAATTACGTAAATATAATGGTACACAAGAGGATGGTAGAGTTTTAGTTGCTGTTAATGGTAATGTGTACGATGTTACAAAAGGCAAACGTTTTTATGGACCTGGTAAATATAAATGATAAATTATTTGATAAATGTAGAGAAATAACGTAGTCATCATGACGATGATGATGTCATTTCAATTATTAGTATTATTAAATTTTAATGATTTAATCGATAATTAGGTGGTCCATATGCTGCATTTGGTGGTCATGATGCGTCTAGAGGATTAGCAACATTTTCTGTCGAAATCAAAGACAATGGCTATGATGATTTAAGTGATTTAAATTCAATGGAAATGGAATCAGTTAAAGAATGGGAAGCACAATTCAAAGGTGGGATCCATTTTATTCCTAAATATAATCTATTATTTAATAATAAATTATTCAAATCATCATCAATTATCTATGGAAATTATCTTGTTCCAATTTAAATTTATGGTACAATTTAAATAGTCTGTCGTTTCATTTTACATAATCCAACTGTTCAATATATCAATCCATTAATTATTATTGTTGAAATTCAAATAGAGTAAATTAATATTTAACGAATCGATTACAAATAGAAAAATTCATATTATTACATAAGTATTTATTTGATATTACAACTTTCTTATCAGTCATAAATATAAAAATTATTATTTATTTTATTTAGATTATAATTCTTGACTCAAAAATGGTAATATACCCTCATTTGTTTTTGCACTTTAAATAAAATCCTTGCAAATCGGCGTATAACATGCGATATAATTGGTTGAATACAGTTGCAATTGAGTTTCTTAAAATTAGGGAGTAATTATTATTATTATTTTAATATAAGAATGGTTCCAAAATATTATTAAAATCATTTACTCTAAAAAAATTAACAATTAACTTGTTGGTTGTTCATAATAATCGATAATTCTTTCTAATTAATCATCAATTATATTTAATCTTAGGTTATCTCTAATATTTTACTATTCAAATACAAGTATTGTAATAGAGATGTTATTATTTGTTAATTTACTAACTTACCAATTTGTTCAATTATTGATATATATTTTTTAAATTTTATTTCAACAGAAAAATACGACTTGGTGGGTCGACTGTTGAAACCAGGCGAACAACCTACCAATTATTCCGATGAAGAAGATGAGATAACTGGTAGTGGTGATAAAAATAAAGATGATTAAAATATAAAATCAGTAATTGTTAAATTTTAAAGGCTGAAAGAGTTGTGCACTCTAATCGAAACTACAAGAAGTAAAAAAAAAATTAATTATAGAATTATAACAACTATTTGTTTCTCCAAAAAAAAAAAAAATTCAATCTAAAAAAACACAAATTCTATTATTACATGTAAATTCGTTCCATTACAACAAAATTCTTGATGTAATAATTTTATATACATATATATTTTTTATTATTAGAATATTCGCCAAGTTTTTGTAATATAGAAAACTTGTTAATTCCTTAAGATTGCATTTTGTCTTTAGTCTTTTTTTTGTATTTGCATCTATTATGTTAATGTGTAATTGATTTTTTATTAATTCTATTTAGCACTTTTACCAAAGTTCTTGTGTTGAGGGTTATTGTTTCCACTTTAATTATAATTTAGCTTAATTACATAGTAGGGGGTTTATATTTGGAAATAATTTTTATATATTATTATATTAATGCGAATAATATCACCAAAAAAAGGGCACAGTTCAAAGTGAACTTCACTGGATTTTTTAAAATGATTATTGCTTTAAACTTAAAACTGAAAAATATAAACTAATTATATTTGAAATAGTAATTGTACTTAGATTAAATATTTCTAATTGTACTTATTTAAAAAAATACATTTTATATTTAGCAATAATTATTTTAAGAATTACGGATTGCTGTTTAATGTTACTTTTTTCTCTGATGAATTCCTTTATTTATATATTTTACACTGAATTTTCAAAACTTTGTTAATAATATATCGTGTGTGTTTTGTGTAAATATAAAAAAAAAAGATTTTTTAATTATAAATGTTGCCTAAGCTATTGTAAAATGATAATAAAAAACAACCGTGTCTTTTATAATAGTTGTTTCTTTCTAAATAACCCGATATAATTGTAACTTGTAATCTAGTTGAAATCTAAAATTGGTATTACCAATGAGGCAAACGTTGTCTTTTAGGAAATAGGTTATTGCTTTATTTAGAGATAATAACAACAGAGAATCTTATTTGATTTCTTACCCAATTATTGTAAAGTTTTTTCTTTTAAGTAAGTATCTCCACTTTGACTTGAATCATCTTTAACATTAAAATTCTTAATAACAATCAATTTTTAACATTTAATATTGTGCTAGAAATATTATAAATTGAACAACAATTCGAATAAAAATGAAGCATGAAAAAGTAATGACCAACAATTTAGAAAGAAGTCATATTAACTTTGGTTCTTTGAAAGTGACCTGATATTAAACTGCCGAATTATGTAGTAGATTCATTATAATTATTGAGATTGATATGCATTATAAATTTTTGCTGGGAATAATTACGAAACTGTTTCTTGTCCATTCAAGAATCGTCCAATTATAAAATGTATGAATGAAGTATGAAATGTTTTTATTATGTTTCATCCATGAGAATTCCTCTAAATTCTAATTTAGGATTATGAAAATCATTGTTTTTGTTCTATTTTTACCAAAAATTCATAATTATTATTCAAAATTTCTTCCCTGCAAACATTTTCAATGAATATATATGTATATAACATCAAACAATTATTTAAACAATTTGATAGATATTATTGTTTTGAAATATTTTAAACTTTTTATCAATAAAGTTTATTGTTATTATTATATATTTTATTATTATTATTATTATTATTTGATAAAATGATACCAATCTATAATAGTTATTTGTGTACTTCTTTTCAGCGCGGATTAGAAGTCGTTTGGCTGTAAACAATAATCAGCTGTCAAATTTTGATAAACCCATTCAAAATGATTGAGTTTTCTATATAAATCCACATATTGTCTATTATAGTGAAAAAACGAAGTTTTCTTGGAATTTATTGTAATTTTCTACTAAATTGTATAAATTCTAATAAATTTCCAAAAATTGAAAAAACTTATAAACTACTATAACCATCAGTTCGTGTATGTTCGGTATGTGACGTCATATATGACGACGGACGCTGCGTCATATCGTGTTTTCCGGGAACAACTAACCAATGACAAGTTATCTAATGGTCATGTGGTCATTACTGTCCAATCATCAATAAGATTTCATTTAATAGATGGAACAATTCTGACAAGCGTAGAAAAAGTTTCATCAACAGCCGCCATTTTGCCTGTTTAAGAACGCGTTGAATTTCGTATGAATCCTGTAAATTGTCGTGTCGTATGTAAATTAAAGTGATTGATATTAGTCGTAGACAGGATCAGACTTTGATATTGTTAATCAATTATATCGATGTTTGTTAAAAAATTTAATAAAAGTGATAAATTGTTGTGATTTTGATAACTGAGATCATTGTGCGGTTCCGACGGAAGATGGTGAGAGGCAGTCGCAGAGGTGTATAGTCGACCAGTCGGACTAGTCAATGTTCATCATGGCTGATGGTTGACTGTTTTTGTTTTGTTAAATAATGTGCCTTGTGAGATGCATCGATTTACGAACACTTGGTACATTAACTGTTTGGCGCCGTTTGTTTTATATTTTCTTATTTATAAAATGGTTTATTCGATTTTAATTTCAATTTAAAAATTGTGAATTAAAACAACACAGTGCTGCCAGTTTATAATTGTCGGCCGCAGCATTGGGCCAATACAGTGCTTCGGCTTTAGTTTGTGGTGTGCGATAAAACACAAGTCGACTATTATTGCACCAATTTTATTACGATGGCCGATCATCTTGTTGATGGGCCACCAAGTGCCAAACGGCAAAAGCTTGACCCCTTTCAAGGGGCCACCGATTCATCAGGTAAGAATATTGTTTAAAATTACGAGCATTTTAGCCGTCTGTGTATATGTTTATTTTTCTGGTTAATCAAAGAGACAGCATGTATTTTCGTAGACGCGGGAGAGAGGCGTTCCTTTATATCACCTATCTATGTATATACATATACATACATGAATATATATATATATATACACATATATACATATACACATACATTCATACAATAATTTTGACATTTCTTATTCAGTTTATTATCACATATGATTGTAAATCATCAATATCATTATGATTCGATAAATGTAACATTGAACATTCTCTCCTGTTAAATATTCGGATACTATGGACGGCGACGTCGACGTCGTCTTAGCGCGCCATGACAACAAACCGCGACGCTGCTCTTCGTGTCATCTTCTTGCACTAATCACAAAACATTGTTGATTACTGATTTGTTCATATCATTAGCTTATTAAACTATTCGTATGCACGTTGAAAATATATTATTGTTGTTGCTGCTTTAATTCTTCTCATTATTTGAAGACGAAGAAGCATGTCTTTTAAAAAAAAAGTGCATGTAAATATTTTATCCATGTTTTACAAAGTTTAACAATATCCTTTAATCTTCAATTAACAATCATCAATTGCAACATAATAATTAAAAAGTATAAACTCGTATTATATAACAATATTTTGAAAAAAAAAAGTATCATCATAACCTCAATTTATGAATTAAAGTCGAAATGTTTTAAGTGGAAAGACTTTTAACAATTGCCACTGCTTAAGAAAGAAATAAGGAAGAATAATAATTGAGATTTAACAAAAAAATTATCTCATCCATTTTGTAAACATAACCTTTTTTGACAGTTTAACCACATTTTCAAAATTTCGAATTTTTTCATTCATGAAAATCAATTTCAAAAATGCTTTTATGCTTTTTCATCTTTTTGGTTTTCGATAATTTTGCTACATCATCTAATCATTTAAGAAATTGGAGCTCGTCATCCAATTCAATTTTTTCAAACATAAAATTCAATAATTTTTATACCATATATATTTTTGTTGTTGTGAAGAAAATGTATCTTAATGAATTTTTACTTAATATACATATATATATATATATATAAATTAAAAGTAGATGGTATTTGGAGTAATTTGTTTATACCTATAACTATTAGCTTACAACTATGGCTTGGGCTCAGCACAGGGTCTATCGTCACCAATGGGTGGTGGTTTTGTCTCCAATCCGACCCAGCAACAGTGGAACTTGTGCCATCAGCAAAGTAAATACACAAAAATAAACTCTATTCCCTCAAAATTTTTACTAACATTAATTCTTAATAAATAAAGCATTAATAATAATAAACTAATTTCCTAATTTCCTTTTTAATTACTAAATAATATTTTAGTATATTTTGCAAAATATAAATCATAATTTTGTTTCAATAGTAATAAAATATATGCGGCATGTTGTGTTGAAGTGAATATGCGTGTTGCTAGTAACAATTAGATTTATTAAATTAATTTTTTGTAGTTTCTAGATTTATATTGATGTCTTTTATGTATTAATTCTATGAATTTTTTGTTTAAGCATATATACTCAACTCAATATTTGACTGCAATTTGCTTATAGTGAAAATTTGTATTATTCCAGTGTAAAATTGAGATAGACAAATGTTATCAGTTTGTCAAGGTATCCGGAAATAAATTTCATAAATATTACAATTTGCACCTTACGAAAAAACACCTGTTAGATAATTAGTATAAGATTTATTTTGTTATTGATATAATTGTACTTCAAGGTTCAATTTAATATTTGTATATATTTATTTTGTATAGTTAACATGAACGTTGGATAATTTTGACAAACTGGTTATTTGTTACAATTATATTATTTTAATGTTTTCCTAATACAATTGTTCATCACTTATCGTGCAATGTTTGATTTAGATGTGCTTTCAAATACGGATATGTTCGACTTAGAAAATGATCTGCCTGATGAACTAATGTGGAGCCTTCCGGAGAATATGGGTAATTCAAAGCCACCGCCTCATGGACCTGGACCTGGTCCTGGAACAATGCAAAATGGTATTGAAAATAATGACGGGAATAATCTTCGACAAATTCAACTTAATCATATGTTACAACAAGTAAATCAACAGGTAACCTTCATAAAATAAAAATCATTTTGAAATAATTCATTAATAATTATTTTTTGATTCAATTTAGAGCAATAAAGGATTAATAAGTAATGCACTAGCAATGGCTAGTGGACAATTAGGTAATAAAAGTCCAAGTCTACAATCACCGCCTAATGTGTCTGTAGCTAAAGCAAATGTAGTTGATCAAATGACTTTAGGGAATTTACCAACAAGCATTTCAAATAATGCTGGTTTACAATCAATGGCAAATAATGGTACATCACCGCAAGTAATGAGTTCGATTCAAGGTACTTTATTTTTCTAAATACAATTTCAAATATAATGGTGTAACATTAATTTGTGTTTTTCTAGGTATGAATAATAGCAATAATAGTGCTGGTGGTAATATGATTATGACCAATAGTAGTATGAGCACAATGGCCGGAATGGCTGGTGGTGGACTTGTTGTTAGTAGTACTGTTAATAAACCATTAAATAATGCAACTAATATGATGGCCCCTGGACAGCCACATCTCCCAGGAAATCATGCGGTACCACCTCAAGTAACTATTAATATTTTTCTGTTTTTCACGATAAATTATTTAATTATTATATTAAGGCTATTCAAAATGGACCAATGATGAATCGAGTGACCATGCAACATTTAAATGCTCGAGCTCCAGGTCCTCATGGTGTTCATCCGTTAGGACCTAGAATGCAACCACCTGGTATTATGCAATTAGGTGGTGGAACTGTAGGTCAAGGAATGCCTGGCAATACTCCATATTCATATCCAAATCCAAATGCTGGACCACAAGGTAATTATAAAAGCGTGTTAATTTCATTAAATTGATTTTAAAACAAAATTATCCTATTTAAGTTATCATTATTATTATTATTATTATTATTAATTTAATTAATAGGTGTAGCAACTCCCCAAACTCATGCAAATAAATTAGGAATACCTCAAGCGAGATTTGGGGGTCCAGCTGGTCCCGTAAATCCTGCTGCTAATAGTGGTGGTGGTGATGGTGCTATGGCTCAAACACAATTACCCGCACCATCACCAGCTCAACCACAATCAGGAGCACCATCTGGTTCACAACCGGGACCACAAACAGCAACTCAAAATCAGGGTACAGCTCCTTCTTCCACGGGTGAGGTTTTATTTAAGAAAAACAATTATTGTTCAGTCTTTGTTAGTTGAACTTTATTTGTGAAATAATTGCATGAAATTAGTTTCCATTTCTATACTATGAATTTCTTTATTTGTATTCTTGTTTTTTTTGTTTTTTTTTTAGTATTTCTTCTATGTAGTGCATGCTTTGCCTGACATTATTCTTTATATTACATTTTCTAGCAGATCCAGAGAAACGTAAGTTGATCCAACAACAATTGGTGCTATTACTTCATGCGCATAAATGCCAAAGAAGAGAATCACAAGCTAATGGAGAAGTTTGGCAATGTACATTACCACATTGCAAAACTATGAAGAATGTTTTGAATCATATGACTACGTGTAACGCGGGGAAAAGTTGTTCAGTAGCTCATTGTAGTTCATCTAGACAAATTATTAGTCATTGGAAACATTGTACTAAAATGGACTGTCCGGTTTGTCTACCTTTAAAACAAGCTGATAAAAATCGAAATAATAATCCAAATGGTAAGAGTAATGATATTAAAAACAATTGTATTATCTCGAAGATATTACTTAATAGTTATTCTCTTAGTCATTTCGAGTATCGTATATTATTTGATAACATTGCGTAAAATATATGAAAGATTAATAAAGTTTATCTTTACGAGATAATAAGCCTAAGTTGATGCTTTTATCATTCTTAACTTTTTTCGATTAAATATTCTATTGTTTTGTTTTTTTAATTATTCAATTTTTTAGCTGCAGCAAATCCTCCACAAAGTACTCAATCAATTAATCCTTCTGCCACGGATATGCGAAGGGCATATGATGCCTTAGGTATTCAATGCCCAACAACTGGCACTGGTGCCACTCCACCTGGCGTAATTCCAAATCCTGGTGCTCAACCACGACCCGGTTTAAGACTTCCTTTACAAGGAACGCCAAATATACCTACAGGCATAGGTGGTGTAAGAACAATGGCTCCGTCAACAGCTCAACCAGCACCTAATGTTAGTTTACCATTGGGAAGTGATTCAACGCCAAATTCCAATCAGAATGCAAATCAAACAAATACAAATCTTCAGGGTGTATCTAATGTTATGTTCGGTTTAACAAATGATACAAGTGGCCAAGGATTAGTTGGCAATCAGTTGCCTGGAGGTTTGCAAGCTGGTCAAGTTACAGCATCACCAGTACAAGGGACCAAAGAATGGCATCAATCAGTTACACCTGATCTTCGAAATCATTTGGTGCATAAATTAGTACAAGCAATTTTCCCCACACCTGATCCTCAAGCAATGTTAGATAGAAGAATGCATAATTTAGTGGCTTATGCTAGAAAAGTTGAAGGAGATATGTACGAGATGGCTAATTCTAGATCTGAATATTATCATTTATTAGCTGAAAAAATTTACAAAATTCAAAAAGAATTAGAAGAAAAACGACAAAAACGTAAAGAGCAACAGCAAATGCAACAACAGCAAACACAACCACCACAAATTAGACCAACATTACAAGGTACTGTAGCAGGTGTTGTTGCTCGACCACCCGGCGTTCCTAATGTACCTGGAGCATTACCACAGCAAACACAACCACCATCACAGCCACAGTCGCAACAACAGCAGGTACCACCTCCACAATCGCAACAACAGTCACAGCAACAAGCGACTGGGCTACGTAGTGGCTCACCGGCACTTGCCGGTACAAATTTAGGTGGTATTGGTGTATTGAATCAAGCCGGTAATCGATTAATGTTTCAAGTTCAAAATGCCCAACAAAATCAACAACAATCTAATGTCGGTTTGCCGGGACCTAGTCCGACAACTAATAACAATCCAGGGCTTTCCCCATTTGGACAACCAATTCCTTCGCAAGGCAACAATGTTTCAGTTACAACATCGAATAATCAATTTGTTACTAGTAACGGTCCTGTGAGTTTGCCACAAGTATCACCAGCTAGTAATTCTCAACAACAGAACCAATTTAATGATGTGATTAAGAATCGATTGGCACCATCACCTTCCGCATTTGGTCTTCAACAAAATCAAGCATTACCTCAACCACCTCAAGCTCAATTAAATAATAATCTTGTAAATTCGACTCGAATGTCCGTTACACCCAATCAGGAATCAGTTGCAACACCACATAATACATCCGTTGGACCTAAATCAGTCAGTTCATCACGTGGTGCTTCACCTGCACCAGCAACACCAATTCAATCATCACCAGCAACTGCTGCTAGCCTTGGCAAAGGTATGAGTAGTGCAGAACGTGCTGCACAAAATGCACCAAGACAACCATCAATATCATCACAAATGGCAGCAATCACAGCAGCACAAGATCATGAGACTGATTCACCATCACCATCTGGTGGTGTCAAAGGTAAATTAGATCAAGTAAAAGAAGAAAGTTCGATAGAAACCAAACAATTTAAACAAGAAATTGATGATGATCAGAGTCAAAATGAAGGTGGTAAAATTATTAAAAATGAATTGAAAATGGATATTAAAACAGAAATCAAAACCGAACCTATGGATGATTGTGAAAATAAAATTAAAGAGGAACTTCATAATAAAGATGATAGTGGAGTATCAAGTAATTCGACTGATGTAAAACCAGCAATGTCCAATTCTGGAATGGTTCAGATGAGTAGCATAGATAACAAGAAACCACAGAAAAAATGTATTAAATTTCATAAAAAAAAATCTTGTCTTTTTAATCATTTTTGTATTTTAATTTTTTAATTTAGATTTCAAATCAGATGAATTGAGACAAAAATTAATGCCAACATTGGAAAAACTATATAGACAAGAGCCTGAAAGTATACCGTTCAGACAGCCAGTGGATCCACATGCTTTAAATATACCAGACTATTTTGATATTATTAAAAGACCAATGGATTTATCAACAATTAAAAAGAAACTTGATATTGGTCAATATACAGATCCATGGGAGTATGTTGATGATGTATGGTTGATGTTCGATAATGCATGGTTATATAATCGGAAAACAAGTAAAGTTTATCGTTATTGTACAAAGGTAATGATTATTGAAAATCAAAATTCAATTTTGTCATTGGATCATTTATGTATATATATATATATATATATATCTATATATATTTTAGTTGTCTGAAGTATTCGAGAGAGAGATAGATCCTGTTATGCAATCAATGGGTTACTGTTGTGGACGAAAATACACATTCAATCCTCAAGTTCTTTGTTGTTATGGAAAACAACTATGTACAATACCGAGAGATGCTAAATATTTTAGCTATCAAAATAGGTATGTATTGATTATTAATTATATAAAAAAAAATTGTATTTGCTTTTTAATTCCAACATTCATCAAAATATTTGCATGTTATGCCCACCGTCCTAATTGAATAAAAATTGCCAAATTTTCATTTAAGTACCAATTCGGGATTCCTTTAATTATTACAGTTAGTGTCATTATTATTATTATTATTATTATTATTATTAGTATTATCATCATTATTATTATTTGTAAACACTTGGAACCCTATCACTTGTCTAAATGCAATAAATTTACGTAATAGCATTTAGAAGTTCAATTGGATCTGTTGTAAAATATGGGTACAGGGGTAGAATTATTATATTGATTAACTACCTGAACAAATTTAAACAGACTTTGACTGAGTTACTTCTAAATTGTTCACAATCTATAAATATTTCTTTTACAACTGACAGTCAAAGTATGTTTAAATTTGTTCAGGTGTAGCACTAATTTGATAATGCTTCTAACACGGAAACATTTCTTTTTTTCCTAATCCTTCACCCCACGCCACTTAACTTTTGGCTTGGTGTGTTGTGCTTGCGTGTCTGTGTGGTGTGTTATTACCATACACAGTCTAAAAGCATATGGACTCGGCTCTGACAGATACACCTTCTGCCAAAAATGTTTCAACGACATCCAAGGAGATACGGTTACATTAGGCGATGATCCAACACAAGCTCAAACGTAAGTTGTTTCTCATGTGATGATATTTATACATTTATTCAAAAAAAAAAATTACCAAATTATAGAGCAATAAAAAAGGACCAATTCAAAGAAATGAAGAATGATCATTTGGAAATGGAAGCATTTGTACACTGTACAGATTGTGGTAGAAAATTGCATCAAATATGTGTATTACATAATGAGAATATATGGACACAAGGTTTTACTTGTGATGAGTGTTTAAAAAAGAAAGCGCAAAAACGACGTGAAAATAAATTCAATGCGAAACGTTTACCAACTACTAAACTTGGTGTTTATATCGAAACTAGAGTTAATAATTTCTTAAAAAAGAAAGAAGCAGGGGCTGGAGAAGTCTTGATACGTGTTGTATCAAGTTCCGAAAAAGTTGTTGAAGTTAAACCTGGAATGCGATCGAGATTTGTTGAAACTGGTGAATTAGCATCGGAATTTCCCTATAGAGCAAAAGCATTGTTTGCGTTTGAAGAGATTGACGGTGTTGATGTGTGTTTCTTTGGTATGCATGTACAAGAATATGGTTCAGATTGTCCATCACCTAATACAAGAAGAGTTTATATAGCATACCTTGATTCTGTACATTTTTTCAAACCGCGTCAATTTAGGACAGCTGTATATCATGAAATACTTCTGGGTTATATGGATTATGTTAAACAACTAGGATACACTATGGCCCATATATGGGCATGCCCCCCTTCCGAAGGTGATGATTATATTTTCCACTGCCATCCTGTTGAACAAAAAATACCGAGACCTAAGAAACTACAAGACTGGTATAAGAAAATGCTTGATAAAGGCATTATTGAAAGAATCGTTCTTGATTACAAGGTACTTTTTTTTTAACTTTGCTCACATCTTAATTATATTATTTCATATATTTTAATTATTACTATTTTTATCTCAATAGGATATTTTGAAACAAGCAATGGAGGATAATCTTCGTTCAGCAGCAGATCTTCCATATTTTGAAGGTGATTTTTGGCCGAATGTCCTCGAAGAAAGTATAAAAGAATTAGATCAAGAAGAAGAAGAAAAAAGGAAACAAGCCGAGGCAGCAGAAGCAGCTGCTAATGCAGTATATTAACTATGGGTCATATTAATAGAATTTTCCTTAAATGTATTTAATGTTTTAGATATTTTCATTGAATGAAGAATGTGAGACTGGACCCGATGGTAAGAAAAAAGGTCAAAAGAAAGCAAAGAAAAGCAATAAATCTAAAGCTAATCAAAGAAAAAACAGTAAAAAATCAAATACACCTCAAACTGGAAATGATTTATCAGCTAAAATTTTCGCCACTATGGAAAAACATAAAGAAGTCTTCTTTGTTATCAGATTACATTCGGTACAATCTGCAGCTAGTTTAGGAGTAAGATTCAATTTTCAAAGCGCAAATTAATTATGTTATTAATGGGCAAAAAATTAATCTTATATTTTAGCCAATCCACGATCCTGATCCATTTATTAATTGTGATTTGATGGATGGACGTGATGCATTTTTAACATTGGCCCGTGAAAAACATTATGAGTTTTCATCATTACGTCGAGCTAAATTCAGTACAATGTCAATGTTATATGAATTACATAATCAAGGACAAGATAAATTTGTATATACTTGTAATCATTGTAAAGGACATGTTGAAACGCGTTATCATTGTACTGTATGTGATGATTTTGATCTCTGTATTCAATGTTATGAAAAAGAAGGACATCCTCATAAAATGGAAAAACTTGGTCTGGATTTGGATGATGGTTCATCACCAAGCGATCCTAAACAAGTCAATCCACAAGAAGCGCGAAAATTATCGATACAGCGATGTATACATTCGTTGGTGCACGCATGTCAGTGCCGTGATGCTAACTGTCGCCTAACCAGTTGTCAGAAAATGAAACGGGTTGTAACGCATACTAGAAATTGTAAAAGAAAAACTAATGGTGGTTGTCCAATTTGTAAGCAATTAATTGCTTTATGTTGTTATCATGCTAAACATTGTCAAGAAACTAAGTGTCCAGTACCATTCTGTTCTAATATCAAACATAAATTGAAACAACAACAATTACAACAGCGATTACAACAAGCACAATTATTGAGAAGAAGAATGGCTGTCATGAACACTAGAACAGTATCTCAGTGTAATACAATGCCTGGTACTAATAATGTTGCTTTAACATCTAGCGTACAATCGGTTGTTCCGGGTGCTGTAAGTCCTGCAAATTCAATGAATGTTCAAAATATTGGTAATAGTAGTATGGGAATACAATCACCTCATCAACCTGGAATTGGACTTAAACCTGGAACTCAAACGCCACCAGCGAATGTTCTACAAGTTGTTAAACAAGTTCAAGAAGAAGCTGCTCGACAACAAGCACCACATGTTGGTTATGGGAAAGTTACTCCAGGAACTGGAGTACCTGGTCAAAATATGCCACCTCCACAATTACGTTTAGGTCATTTAGGAACGGATCAAGGTTGATTGATTAATAATTATGTAATAATAGTTGTGGAAACTAGTTATGAATTTATTTGTTTTTTAGGTGGAAATTTATTACCAATGGGACAATGGCAGCAAAGATATCCTGGTGGAACTGGTCAAGGAGTCCGTCAATCTGGACCTCAAATGTTACAACAGCAAGGTCAAATAGGCCAAGCGCCAATGCAGGGGAATCCAGCTGCTGTTAGACCTGGTGCTGGTGGTATTTCAAACCCTCCGAATGCAATGCAAAAACAAGCTTTACAACAACTTATGCAAACCTTGAGATCTCCACAATCACCTGAGCAACAACAACAAATTCTCACTATCTTAAAATCGAATCCACAGTTAATGGCAGCGTTCATCAAACAACGACAGGTTAGTTGAAATAATGTTGAAAAATCACTACTCTGGAAAATGATTGTTTGTATTTTGTTTGCTAACATATTTGACCCTGACACATTTATTCCTTATTCCTGATTCTAGTAGATGGTTTTGTGTCAGCGATTACATCCTTTATATCCTTATGGTAATTTATCAGTTTTGTTGTAAAAATTTCAATTGAAATATTTCTTTTGCAAATACAAAAATAATGATTTTTTAGCAGGCTCAATTACAACAAGCTGGCGGTGCGGGTGTTGGAGGTACTCCTCCTCAACAGTTGCAACATATGTTGAGTCAACAACAAAATCCGGCCCAGCATCAAAATAGATTGCAAATGCAGAGTGGAATGATTCCTCAGGGTGCTGGTCAAGGAATAAATCAAGGTCCACCAAATCAACAATTAACCCAACAGCAGCAACAACAACAACAGTGGTATAAACATCAACATATGTTGGCTTTGCAGCGTCAGCAACAGCAGCAGCAACAACAACAGCAACAAGTCCAACAACAGCAGCAGCAAGTACAGCAACAACAACAGCCATTCCAACAACCGTCTGGTTTACCGTCATATCAACAGAGATTGCCTGCGATTAGACAACCACACATGAGCTATAATAATTCATATAATGATCAACAATATCCACCAATGCAGGGTCTAAAACCAACACCTCCGCCAGTGCCATCACCACAAGGTGTTATGGGACCTCCTCAAGGTGGAATTTCTGTACAACAACAACAACAATTAATGCAAAGCGTCCGTAGTCCACCACCTATAAGAAGTCCACAGCCGAGTCCTTCATCGAGACCGTCACCTAGTCCAAGAAATCAGGCGGTACCAAGTCCTAGAGGGCCTCAACCATCACCTCATGATATGGCAACGTCGGAAATGTTGTTGGGACAAAACCACACAGGAGCATTGCTACCTCATGCGTCACCCGTTGGAACAAATCAAGATCCCGGTGAAGTGCCTACAATGACACTTCAAGATCAACTTAGCAAATACGCAGAAGAGCTTTAGTGGTGAGTGTTGGCGTTAACTTTGTCTTCTTGTCAACGAACTAGCAATGGTGCTGTGTGATTTTATTTATTTCATTAATTTTATTTTTTCTATTTTCATCAAACGTGCATATATTATGATAAAGTGATGATTTAATGATAATTGTATAATGTATACTTAATTTTGTGACTTTGAACATTGTAGTTATGTAAATAAGTGTAGATTTTAAATCTAAAATGAACTTATGTATTTTTTATTGTACATATGTTTAATACAATTGTATAAAATTATAAATAATATTAGTGAAAATGTTTACCTTATGATGTGAATGAAGATACCTAAAAGTATTTGGCTTGCGAGGCTGTGTTTTTAACTTAACAAAAAAAAAACGATAAGAAAAGAAAGTAAAACGGATTGTTACCTACGGAGGTAGATTAACATAGCTACGCACTGTTGCTATTATTTGTTTTTATAAAATTAATTAATTAAAACTAAATTCGTGACAAATTTATTGATAATTTAGTGATGCTGTACAATATAGCAAAATTTTTACCGAGACTTTAAGTGTCGTGTCGGTAGCTATTGTGATGGTG
>JAZBGX010000131.1:37600-48459 GCA_037414775.1 Zonitis immaculata
AATTTATATATCGTCTTGTTTTCATGTGTTACATTCCACATGTGTGGAGTGGTGCTGGCACCTGACAATCTTGACCCCGCCAGTGCAATACTTACACAACACTCCATCCTAATTTATTACTGAACATACTTCAAGTAGATTAATTAGTGTTAAGTATTATAAAAAAAGAGAAATAAAAATATATATATAAAAAAGCAAATTATTCCATGTATCTTTAAATATGTTTTTTGTTGATTTCTATTTTATTATTATTTTTTTCATCCTCTCAACCAAACGATTGTTTTGTAAAGTTTTTCAAACAGAATTATAAAGATATATGCTATTATTTAGCAAATAATTAACCAAATCTTTATTGTGTTTTTTATTTATTTATAACTATGAAATTTATGTTCTATTTCCTTTTAAATTGTTTCTGTATATTATGATATTTAATGTATATTTCCTTTAAATAACAAGATTTTTACAAAGCCATAAATTGTGAATTTGTGAAAACAATTATACTGCAACATTTTTTTCTTTCTTTAACGAAGAAAACACCTCTAATCCTCAATTTAGTCCGAAAACGAACAGTTATTCTAAATGGAAAATAAATTATTAGAAGATATTCATTTTAGTTTTCCTTTATTTAAATAAAGACTTCAATTGCACATTATTTTCCACTATAAGTTGAAAGAAATGACGAGGTCAAAATTTTACTAAATAACTGCTATTATTGGACAAGAATGATATGGAATAGTTGAATAATAGGTTACAGTAATTATAATAAATTGTACATAAAAATGTATAGATAAATAAACATAATTTTACAATTGTTTTCCCACGTTATTTTCGTTTATCATTTTTATTGAATTTCCATTTTGCGCCATCTAGTAAACTAATTGGAGAATTGTTTATTCGAAGCGTCGAAATATAGACAGGTATCTGCTTCCAATGTCATCGAAAAATCAAGCAAAATGAAATGTAGCTACGTACAAAATTGAAATATATGTACTTAGGTTGTTTTTTCCGAAGCTCAATTAGCTAACCATCTGATCTTCCACGATTTCCGTGTAAACAGCATGTGCTTGTCTGTTAGATTGATATAAGATAATCATCGTATTTGAGAGCTCAGAAAAATGTTATCTCTGTGACAGAATTATGTGGAAGTTGTAACTCCTTTAGGACACGCATACGTCGCGACCACATAATATCAAACAAGCGAGCTGCATATTTCATTTTTGTGTAGAGTATAAATTTACCTCATCATGAGTAACATAATGGATAGAAATATTATTGGAAACAAGTTGGGAAGAAATGAAGCATGACGGAGGCCCTATGGGGCACCCGTTATGGAGATTATACTTAGGTATATACTAATAAGTAAGCAGCGAACGTATAAACCCAGTTAACGGTATACCCAACAGAGGTATAAGAAAGTTTTCATTTCTCCTCAACTTATTCCATATAATGTTACCATCAGGAACTAGCAGGACGGACTGGCAGACTGGTATAGAGTGTAGATAAAACTATAACGATTAGAGAAAATGAATAAAACGCTAATACCGTCATTTGCTTATAAAACAACCGATTATATTTAATTTTTATGTATTCCATTGGCATTACATGAATAAACTTCAGGTTCACAGACGGGGCGTTATAATCTCTGCGGTATAGCAACGCAATACCTTTATAAAAAAAAAAAACAAGTAATAGTTGCAGAAATATTAATTTGTATGTAAGTATACTAGAACTCATATTATTATTATAATGCATGCAAAGCAATATTTTTCCGTTTCTTTAAAAACAGCTTAGCAGCTCGCCCGTCATTTCTAAGATATTTGCGCAAATCCTTGATTGACGAGAATGTTTCTTAATCCAAAGAGCCTCATCCACAAATACGGTTTTCTGTTGAGATTTTGTTTGATTATTTCTTAGTAAATATAAAACCTGAAATCTTTCTAATACCTCTTCCATTTGTAATAAACTTTTCCATAATCTAACATAATAAGCCGGAAATTGGATTATTTTTAAAAGTTTTTTTTTTATATCTCTATATGAAAGAAGTTTTATGGCAAAGCAGAAATCGATCACCGTATACCAAGTACTTTGCAAAATCTAATTTCGCTTAACAATGCAGAATTATTGTCTACTATACAATTTTCAATTGTTTTGCTTTTACGTTGGATAGATGGTTTGATACAAAACTAAAGCGCATGTTGAAGTGGTCACTTCAGAGTATTTCTTAGGATTTGTTCTGCTTCAATTAACTAATTTCATGTCAGTAAAGTTTTATTTACAGCCCTACTCAAAGCGAAAAAAATTGATAGTTTTTTAAAAATTTCTTAAAAAAATAATAATGTGGCTATCGCACACAATCGAACGCAATATTTGTGTTTTATTTGTAACATCTGTTGTGGTTATTTCATTATTCAAATATAATAGAATAGTGATAGAAAAACAGATGTATAGAAACAATTCTATTGTTGGTGGAAATTTGGATTGGAAATTGAATGAAAATTCATCATTGAATAATAAAACAATGAAAATCGGTTTTACTAATTTCATTAAAAATCTCTCAATTGATGATTCAACAAATCGTTTGATTTTCGACAACAAGAATAATAATAAGAATAAACATACTCTATATATTTTGGGTTTATTTGAATTGACAACGAAATGGGGTGAGCGTGTATATGGGCATAGTGAAATTGCAGCTGCACAACTTGCAATCAAACATATAAACAATTTGAATATTTTACCGGATTATAATATTGAACTTTTAATTAATGATACAAAGGTATGTCTATAGCTTCATTTTTTTCCCACACAAATTCTAATTCAATAATTATTAGTTTGCTAGTTGAAAATTGTAATAATAGAGATTTGTTTGGAAATTTCCACAATTGTCATGATACTTCGTATGATTAATTTTTTTTTTATAATTGAAATTAATTAATTTTTTTTTTATAATTGAAAATTAAATCGAAAGCATTAGGATTTCATATAATTTGATGAATTTGTTGTTGAATGACATTTTATTAATAATGAAATTAAATTCGTTAGCCTAAATGTAAGACCTGGAATTTCAATATTTACATAGAATTTAAATTGTTTTAACTGTGCAGTAAATTTTAACTTTCAATAAATACACTCGTGAATTATTTTGTTGAATTTCCAGAGTGATCCAGGAGTTGGAATTGATACGCTCTTCCATGCGATTTATTCAAACAGAACTATTGTTATGTTACTGGGAACAAGTTGTTCGAATGTGACTGAAAGCTTAGCCCATATTGTATCATATTGGAATATATTACAAGTATTTATAGATTGAGTATTATTGATGAAATTCTATATACAAAAAAATTATAATTTCCATTTGAATTGTTTGTAGCTTTTCCATTTTAATAATAATTGCTAATTTGTAGGAAAAAAAAATATATCGTTCGATATTTGGCGGCTGCGCCGGGCGAATGCTTATTATTATATTGTAGGTATACTATTATATTATCTGCCCGGTACTTCCACCAAATGTTAATAACGTATAAAAATTTTGCGATACATTTGCTATATTAGAAATAATGATTTGATGAAATTCAGCTTAAACAATTATACTCTTTGGAATTTGATAAAAATTACTATTTATAGAATTTTACCGGAGATTATTAGTTAAATTGTATTTCTTTTTTCTCAGATATCATTCGG
This sequence comes from Zonitis immaculata, assembly GCA_037414775.1. Taxonomy (NCBI): domain Eukaryota; kingdom Metazoa; phylum Arthropoda; class Insecta; order Coleoptera; family Meloidae; genus Zonitis; species Zonitis immaculata. Next base: position 41,282 of record JAZBGX010000131.1, read on the forward strand.
CTCTATATCACCAACATTGAGTGATCGTAAGAAATTTCCATTATTTTTCCGTACAGCAGCACCGGAATCATCACACAATTTTGCTAAACTTGAATTTGTTAAAAAATTTAAATGGACTATTGTAGCCACATTTTATCAAAATGAAAATCGTTACCTTTTTACATTAAATAATTTAATTAAACAATTCGAAAGTGCAAATATTTCATGTTTAACAGCAATTACATTTTCTAATGACAATTATAAAGAACAATTGAAAATTTTGAAAGTAAGATTTTTTGTTTTTGTTTAGTTTAATTTATTTTCAATTAATTTTTATTTGTAGAATTCAGATGTTAGAATAATTCTTGGAAGCTTTTCAGTACAATTAGCTAAAAAAATATTTTGTGAGGTGAGTTATTAGTTTTATAAATTAGATTAGATACTAAATTATTCGAAATATTAACAAATCCATAATTTTCGTATAATTTTTTGATAGAGAAGATGATAGTTATATAGAGTTTATAAACCCGCTGCCGTCAGCACTAACTGATAAAAATTTACAGTCCTAAACTTTAATTTCGATGAGCGTTAGAGTAGTGTGTTCGTGGATCAGAAAAGTCAGCAGCCATCTGAAATTTCTCGCATCAATGTGATCAAAATATTTCGTAACTTGCATGTATAAACAAGAAATTACAAGAAAATGTATAGTTCTATTGACAAGAAATATTACAAAAGATGCTTCAAAAGTGATGATGATCGATATAAAACACAATATTCATTAGATAGAATTTAATTTATTTTTTAACGTAGTCTCCCAACAAATCAATATAGTTGGTCCATCTTTTCTCTTAAGCACGAATTTCTTTTGCAAAAAATCTATACCTTGACCCTCCCAAAATGTTTCTACATCAGTCATTTCCTCGCTGTAATCTGCAAATTTCTTGCCCCTGAGCTTCTTCTTAAGCCAGCGAAAGGGATAAAAGTTGTTACGAGCTAGATCTGGAGCTCAAGTTATTCGAAGCCCTCTTCTCAAATTCGGTTTTACCATTATGGCTGCCCGTAATCAAAATCTGCTGTTTTTTTTCGGCGATTAGAATTGTATAGATACCAATTTTGTTGATGTGATATTATGAGCACTGCTGTATGAAATCCCTGTGATTTCAGCTAAATATCTGATAGCCACTCTTCAGTTAGGTCAGGTCGTCCTTCGCGATAATTATTTCTGTGGACGTTTTGTCCAGCTTTTGCACCTTGCACCAGTATGCAGCTGTAGAATATGGAAGGACACAGTCCCTCAATGTTTCTACCAAATCAGCGTGTATTTGTCTTTGATAGAAATTTTTCCAGTTAACTTTTTTACGACTCTTATTGAAATGAATATAGTTCCAAAATATGACGCTGTATTCTTACGATTTTTTTACCCCTAACTAGTGAGGGTTCAAGCTCATAGACTTCTAGCTACTAGATTTTTGAATTAGTCCTCGTAAATAAATTAGTAATACGATAAATATTTTTTCTTTAAATAAAAAATTAAAACGTATATGTAACGTTGATGTTAAGAACTTTCATTGCCATATTGTAACCATATGTTAGTTTTATCAATTTTTAATAGAGGGTTTAATTAATATAATAAGTCTGCCATGGTGAAAATAGTTTCAATAGATTTACAGCAAAAAGCCCTCGACACACTCAAAAGTTTTGTAGACAATGTTTACATCCAATCTCGATTTTCAGCTGTAGTCGCTATATACTCCTATTATACGTCAATGAAACTATTTGATATTCATTACATTTTGAAGTACCAATTCGAAATTATTATTCATTATTCGTACAATTCGTTGATACTTTTTCGTAATATTTTATTAAAATAATAATATTGAAGATCACGTTTTTCTAATTTCACTTTTTTGATTTTGGGTTAATGCCAAATCACAGGTCAATCTATATATATGTTATGATAAAAATTCGATCATCTTTTATTTAATATTTAATCTTAATTGCTATCGAATCTCGATAATGATTGTTCTTTGTTGACTTTACAAAGCAGTGTAGCAGCTTTGAACCCATACTAGATACATATATTAGTTCATTAGCATTTCAAATTGCTATGTGAGCGTAAATTATTTCTAAAAAGAATAAAAAATCGAATTTAATGTTATTATTCATAAAATGGCACGTGTTTGACACACCTTTTTCAACATTACACGCTAATTAACGAAAACTTTATGTAGATAAGTATTATAAATTAGAATCGAGTGGAAATTAGTTTTATTTCTATTGTTCGAATTAAAATCATATGAAAATTTGATTAACAACGTGTTCTCAAGTTCAAGTTTTATATTTGCATAACGTTTTACTAAAACAGAAAGTTTCTTTTTAATTTTCTCAACCTGTTGTTCTGATGGAAAAAGTTGCAACTTCCATTACTAATAAGCGTTACCTAGCAATGTTGCACAAAAGAATCCCAGATTGTGTACTACTACTACTGCTACAGTCAACTTCTGATTATCCGGTGGCAGATTAACCGGGCAACTTTTTGACCAAATTTTTTTTGATCTATTAGTGTAAATTCATATTTTCCCATTCAATTAAACATGTGAACTTTATATAAAAATTATTTTCTTACGTTTTTGGATTAACCGTGTTTTCGGATTATCCGTGACCACCCTCCCCTAAATTAGCCCGGATAATCGAGAATCTACTGTACTACTACTACTACTATTACTACCACTACTACGAACTACCATAATACTACTACTACTACTACTACTATTATTATTATTATTATTTTCTTTTTTCTCAGTTTTTCTGGTAACTAATTGATCTTTTTATATATTAAAAAATAAATTCATCTTATTTTGAGATATATTATTTAAAAATTTATGGACAATATGACATGTCTGAAGTATTGCCGCTTTATGCATGATTTTGATTAAATTTAAAGGCAAATCAAGTGAAGTTAAATTGTTAGATAGTCTGTTTGTTATAACTCCTGTGGTCGATATGATAAGTGGAATTATATTGACGCTATTAAGTTGCCAAACATGTTTCATTTCAATTGCCAGATTTTGATATTTATTGATTTTTTCTGTTTCAGTTTTTTTGTAAGATTGGTTCTAGTCCTAAAGAATCTGCAAAAATAATACTAACAATAAGATTTTGAAACTTCAACTTTCCATTTATTAACTTTTACGCAAAATTAATAAATATCTATCACGAACAAACTTTATTTCAATTTCAATTAAAGTTTATATTGATCAGAGAGGTGCTTTTCTCTTTGAAAATAAAAAAAAATCCATATTGAGATCAGGGCCGTCCTAAGTTATTCGGCGCCCGTGGGCTAATAAAAATAATACTCCCTTGTTTAGATGCAATAAAGTTCACAATAATAACAAAAAAGTATAACATCAATGAAAATTGCCGCCCTAAAAAAGCTCACACTCTTAGGCTATAGCCCATTTAGCTCTGTGATTAGGCTAGCCCTGATTGAAGTTATAGAATTTGGAAATTTTCACAAATAGAAACTCTTTAAGTATATTTCTCGTCTTCAATATCGCGAATGGACAAATAAGTAAATAATCATAAAGCAAAATTTTCTTCGTAGAATTCGCGTCATATATTCGCGTTAAATCAAAAAAAATCGTGTAAAAAGATAGTCGATTTTTTTCCAATTCGTGTTATTTCAAATTCTCGTAAAAAAAGTTCGTGTAAAAACAGAATTAGGTGTATATTGTTCTTTTTTTCCAAGATAACAGCCGGTATATATATACACCTAATTCTGTTTTTACACGAAGTTTTTTTACGCGAATTTGAAATAATACGAATTGGAAAACAAATTTGGTTCTCTTTTTACACGACTTATTTTGAAATAACACGAAAACAATAAATAAGCATTATTTGATAAAGTTGAACCACTAGCAATTATATGTTCGATTGTTTCTCCAGAAGAGCCACGACATAATCTACATTGATCAATGATTTCCTGGTTTTTCATTATATATTTTCGGTAATTTCTTGTTTTTGTCACCCCATCTTGAACAGTAATTATAAACCCTTCTGTTTCAGGGGTAGTTTACCAATTTTTATCCAAGTTAAAGATAATTGTTTATCAATTATTGTTTTATCAAGTTCGGTTGGATATTTTTTATGTAAAGTTTTAATTTTTCATGCTCCTAATGTTTCTATATTCTCTAAATTATCTTGGGTACATATTGATCGATTACGTAAGTCTAAAGGTGCATATCGGTTGCCTGTATTAATGATTTTTTGTAAAAACGAATTACCTACTAGAATTGTGGATATATGTATGTGAAGATCTTTCTTGAGATTTACATAGGTTAGATATATTAATTAAGCCTCTTCCACCTTATTTTCTAAATAAATATAATCTTTGAATTGAGCTTATTGGGTGATGCATGTGAAATTTGCCAAGTGCTCTTCTAGTTAGTCAATCTAATTCACAAAGATCTGTTTCTGTATATTTAAGAATTCCAAATGTATATGTTAATATGGATACTGCATAAGTATTAATTGCTTTTATCAAGTTTCTGGTAATTGATAATATTTTCCTTTTTTTTAAATGAAATTCCGAACATTTATCAAGACCAAATGACATTTGAATATCATGACTAAAGATTCTAATCGTTGATATTAAGTTTATTAAATTCGATGGGTTTTCAGCATAAACCTTTATATCATCCATAAATAGGAGATGGCCAATTCTACTACTATTATCTTTAATATCTAATTCTGATCTATAACCTAATGTGCTCGGTTTAAGAGATATGATACAGGGTTAATGGCTATAGCCATTAACCCTGTATCATTTTCGTTCAGCTCACTATGCTTGTAAGCATAGTGAGCTGAACGAATCTCCTTGAAATATGCCTCGACTGATTTTTATATCAAATGATAATTTATTTTTTACGCTAACTCGTATTTTCCAGTAACAATTTTATATATTTTTTAGTTCTTCTAATAACAAGCCATGTGGGACAGTATCATATGCTTTTTTATAATTTATTATATATAACAAATACTAATATTTCTCTGTATAACTTCAGTTTGTTTAAGTATTGTTGCATCAATAATTAGTTGTTCTTTACATCCAAAAGTATATCTAATACATCCTTTTTTGTGCAAAATCAAGGATAGTGATGTAAATAATTTATATACAATAGATAAACATGTTATCGGTCTATAATTTTTTGGATCTTCATTGGCACCTTGTTTTGGTAATAAGTACGTTATTCCATGTGATAAAAAATGTGGGAAATATATCTGGATATTATATTATAATATTGAAATGTTTAGCTAACAATAAGAACTTATGTAGAGATGTAAATTTTTTTATCCAAAAATTTTGAATTTTACCAAGTCCTGGTGCTTTCCAATTAGATGTTTTTTTTTTCCACAGAATTATTGATATCATTTGTTGTGAAGGTTATATTTTGCATAGGAATGATTTTATTTGTTTCTTTTTCTTCTTCTTATTCTTATTATTATTATTATTATTATTATTAAAAAATTTCCAACAACATATAGGTTTATCTATTAAAAATGTATGGAAATGATTATGTATGGATTTTACAAGATCATAATAAATTTTGGTGGGAACCATCAACCGATTGTTTACAATATGAATTGAATCAAGTTATTGAAAATTTGATAATAGTTTCCGATTACAATAGATTAATACCTGGAAGGGATACTACAATATCTGGTTTGGTAAAATATTTTTTTTATATAATAATAATAATATTTAGGAAAAAAAAAGTTTAATTATAGGATTACGATGGATTCGTTAAGGAATTGAATTTTCCAGAAGTGAAAATTTCGAAATATGCACCGCAAACTTACGATGCAATTTGGACAATTGCATTGACACTACGCCAAATGTATTATTCGTATTATTCAACGTACCATTTTAACAATTTTAATTATAAAAATAGGGATATTGTCGATGAATTTGTACGGCAAATGGGTTCTCTGAGTTTTATGGGATTATCAGTGAGTTTAATATCAAATTACTATTATTATGATTCAATTGAGTGGCTCTTACTTTTTAATTTAAAACAAATCATGTAAGACTATCAAGTTGAAGCATATTATTGTTTTTTTCCAATGCCCATCCCTCTAGCGTGTACTGTTTTATATTATGAGAAGTTTACAGCTAAATGGAAAATAAAATTTATAAAGAGCTTAATATTTTTTTCAGGGTCCGATAAAGTTTGTTGGTGCTGATCGGATCGGGAATTCATTATTGCAACAAATTCAACGTAATTACAATTAAAACTTTATTATTGAAGATTTTCATTTGTTTTTCTTGATAATTATACATAATTATTTATTTCAGATGGTGAGATTGTTAAAGTAGCTATCTACGATCCCATATCAAATCATTTAAATTTTGAATGTTCATTTTGTCAACGTATCAATTGGAATAATAATCAAATACCATTAGCACAACGTATATTGAAAATAAAATTATTACGAATACCGAAAATAATATTTTATTCAACAATATTCATATCACTATTGGGTATATTGTTGGCATTGCTGTTGCTTTATTTCAATTTCAAGTTTCGTCGGGTACGTTCTGTGAAAATGTCAAGTCCAAAATTGAATAATGTTGCTATATTTGGTTGTATACTTATTTATATTTATGTGATTTTATTAGGTTTCGATACATATAAATTCAAATCGCATAGCTATTTTATGGAATTATGTACAGTAAGTTTTTATATTTACAGAGTGTCTCAGTTAGACCGTCCGTTAGAAGTTTTTCAGGTTCTGATAGGAATTTTGTCATGAAATTTTGGATACAAGCCCAATGGAATATGCTCTTTTGAATTAGAATAATAACAAATATATCGCAATTCCGGTACTGCCGGAAGTAGGGACTAACTTTGTTATTTTAAATGAAAACATCTACATTTTAATTTTTTGTTTGCTTCTACGTTCAATTTTAATTCGACTTTATTGAGGTTTTTGCATACTTTACTCAAGCGGTTTTTGATTTAAAAAAAATTTGTGAAATTTTTTGTAACGTTAGTGCTTCATATTAAACTCAATATCTTATTAACGCACAAAAGTGCACTTTTGAAATTTATGTGACAAAAAGAGTAAAAAAGTCTTCTCTTGGCGTTCGAGCAGAACAGACCTGTTTCTGTCTGCGGTGATATTGCTTATCAAGTGTC
>JAZBGX010000132.1:0-48205 GCA_037414775.1 Zonitis immaculata
TATATATTCAAAATTTAAATTGAATTATTAAAATTTCATCGATTTTAGATATGATGAAAACATTCAAACGTTTAATAACGAACCGTATATTAATGTTAAATAATTTCGCTGCTATATTCTATTTTTTGGGTTATATGCCATATTGGATATTTCTACCAAAATATATAGAAACACAATATAGTCAATCAGCTTCAGCATCTAGTTTAATAACAGGCATTGCTGGTCTTGTATTTTCAGCTATTGGTATTCTATTATCAGGACTAATTATATCTAAATATAAACCGCGTGCACGTAATTTAGCTGCTTGGAATGTGATTGTTGGTGCAATATCTGTACTTGGTATCATTTCGTATGTTTATTTAGATTGTACGGAAATTGATAATAGACAACCGTTATTACCAAATGGAGAGTAAGTCAGAAATCGAACTAAATAATTCAATAATTAATATATTAAAAAACAAAAAACAACATCAATTTCTAGATTGAATTCAATTACTGAATGTAATTCAAATTGTAATTGTGATTATGTTAAATATAATCCTGTATGTTCACAAAATGGTAAAACAACATTTATATCAGCTTGTCATGCTGGTTGTACAAAAATCAAAAGTATTAAAGATACTGAAATTTTTCTACAATGCTCATGTATACCATATAATAAAACATTATATCAACAATTAAATATCACCGACTATAAATATTTAAATGAAGGCTTCGCTTTACCTGGCCATTGTTTTGTTGATTGTCTATCGAAATTCTATATATTTCTAATTGTTCTCTGTTTATTAAAATTTAGTGGTGCAACCGGGCGAGCTTCGAATTTTCTAGTAACAGTAAGGTAATTGTTACAATAATGATTTGAAAATAACAGACATACAAAAATAATTGTGTAAAATTCTAGATGTGTTGATGAAAAAGATAAACCGGTAGCTATGGGTTTTGGTTTAATGTTAATGAGTCTTTGTGCCTTTGTACCATCACCAATTTTATTTGGAATAATTTTAGGTGAGACTAAATAGAGAGCAATATGGATTTTATTATTATTATTATTATTTTGCTATTATTTTTAGATAAGGCTTGTTTGATTTGGGGAAGGACTTGTGAAGGCAATGGTAATTGTTGGTTATATAATGGAAAAACTTTGAGATATACTATGAATTTTACAGCAGCAATATTTGTGTTAATTGGTACATTATTTGATGCTGGCGTATGGTTTTTTGTTAAAGGATTGAAAATATTCGATGGAGAAATTGAATTTGAATTAGAAGATCTTTCTGATTAATTAATTAAAAATGATATTCATAAAATTAAAGTCGCCGATTAATTGAACCAATTGAATCATGATCATCACCAACATTTTCTAATTCTAACAATGAATTATGCATTAGTGAATTATTTGAATTTTGTACATTATCATTTGTTAATCGTTGTTCAGTTTGTAATTGTTCTAATTCAGCTGTATTATTATCTTCAATTAATTCTTCAAATTCGTAAACGAAATTGATCGAAAATCTAACAATAATTGCAAAAATTATTGATATAATCATTAAAATCACTGTAATGGTCGATATAAAAATATTGACGTCTTCTGAATAAAATTGGCATAAATTATTTCTTCTAAAATCGCAAAATCCATCTACAATCAAAGATTTTAATTACAATTTCTTGAATATTATTAAGTTAATTACCGATGATAGTCCCGTAAATTATTTTAATCGGAATATATGGAATTATTCCGAAGAAAGTTGCAAAAATTCCAAGAGCTAGAGCTTTATCCTTATTCAAAACACTTCTCATATTTATAATCAAATTTGTAATGAAAATTGTCGCTAATAACGATGAACAAATTATATTATTAGCTTCTGTTAATATTTGTAATAAATTACAATGGGCCCCATTACAAGCACCGTCAGTACCTTCGAAATTACCTTTTTCATACCAACCAGCGCCGCAAGTACAATTTTGATAAATCTAAAAATAATTAATTATTATAATTACTTATGGTATGTTTAATTTTGTTTCACCTTTTGGTAATTAATTTCTTTAATTGAAGAACAACCAGCAAAACATGGTGAAAAGTATGTACGATTTTCAACACAAATCGGTTGATAATTTGTTAATAAACAATTATAACAATGGGCACGACAATATGAACTTGAAACCATCGATTTATATTGTATAGTATCACATTTAATAAAACCAGTAATTGAAAAAAGCATTATTATTATTATTGTTACAATTATATTATATGTTAATAATGATTTTATTTGCGGTTTTACTTTTGATATTACAGCTCCAGTTGCTATCATTGATATTGCTATTAATGGTTGTGTTAATAGATTTTTTGTTAATTTCAATAATGATGCATCATAATTTGATGATATAAAAAAATGCGATTGATTGATAATATTTTCATATATTCCTAAATTAATTATTGCTGATTGTATTGAAACAAAACTAAATATATTTAACAATAATACCCGATTTTTAATTAATCTTAACATAATTACGAAAAAACCTAGAAGAAAAACCAAAAATTAATCGATAATCTAATAATTAAGAAATTCTTAAAATAAAATACCGTCATTAGTTTTTTTTGGTTGACTATGAATTTGATTTCCTGAAGCTATATCGAGAATTGATTCAGAAACACGTTGGATAACAATTGATGGTAAATTTTTTGGAAACATCGATATTAAACAACCAGCAATTAATGTTGCTACACCCAAACAAATCCATACTAAAAAAAAATAAATATTAAATTAATCAATTAATTGATTGATAAATTGGGATAATTTACTTGGTGAGGAAAATATAATTGTTTTACCAAAATATATGGGAAATCCTGAAAAATATATACCGGCTTGTTTGCCCAATTCTTTAACAGCTAAACAAATTCCTAAATATAATAACAATAATTAAATCGATTAATTACAATTTTTTTTGATAAATACCAATACAAATTGGACTATGTTTTCGTGGTGCATTATCATCTAGATAAGTAACACCATGTGTTAAAAACGAAATTGAAGCATTTGCATAAAAAATTTGGAATAATATCAATAATACAATACTAATAATATTAATTTCTTCATCTAATTCTTGATAATTTGGTGAATTCGTACAGAGATTATTGTCTAAAATTTTACAAAATTCATCCGAAAATATCTCAAAATATTTCGATTATCTTATTTACTTGTTATTGTTTCATTTCTAGAATTTGTTCGATAAATTTCAGGAACAAATAGTATCAAACTTGTTATTGAAAAAAATATTGTTAAACCACCAATCCACGATATACGATGAATTTTATTACCCCAATAGGCGATAATTAAAGCGAAAATACCAGCGAAAAATTCGTTTGTATAAATTAACCATTCTAAAAATAAATTTTATAATTTTCTTTTTGCAATTTAATTATTAAAAAACTTACCAATATTATTATGGGTTATATTATAATGTTGTGACCAAATATCAGCAGTTCCACGAAAATAATATAAAGATAAACCATGTAAAAAGCCGACAATTGATAGACAAATAACGAAATATTTTAATTTAGCGAATTTTTCTAAATTAATTAATTTATTTAAACATGGCAAATTTGTTAGACCACAATCGATTTGATTATTGTTAATAATATTAATAGGGGCGGCAAACTCACGACCCTCTTGTGAATTTGTTCGAAGAAGCTCACTAGGATGAACCATCGTTTTTTTTTTTAACAAATTCCGATATGCTTAATATAGCGGTTACGACATTATCTCTATTTTGATAAGAGTCTACCGTATCTTGTTTGTATAGAATGATAAAGTTTTAGGAGCATTGTAATGAATTTTTTTTTAAGAATTGAAGAGTAAAAATGAAAGACAATAATTCAATCGAACAATGCTAAAGATATAGTAAGAATTTCCAAAGACGGCTTTTAACCTCAATAAAAGGAGAAGGTATTGGAGAAGAAAGAGTTACATTATATAATCGCTCTAACAGATGATAGCTCTTTCGATATACCCTGATTGAAGGGTTAATTTTATTAAGGAAACTCAATTTACTGAGATCTATCGAGTCTTTTATTTAAGAATTTCAACGTTGCTTTGAAGTGATTATTAAAAATAAGCTTCTAAAGATGAATAATAAATTCATCAAATAATTCGTTTTGAAATGTTCGCGTTCGTCGGTCGTCTTCTCATGAAGAATTCGTAATTCCATAAAAATAATAAATGCGATTAAAAAAATGAATACGAAAAAATTGACGTGAATTATACAGAAATATAAAAATTTCAAAAGAAAAATATAATTTCGTGATAATTTCAAAACCTTTATATTAGAATCCTTTCAATTCTCAAAAATCAAAGATATCAAACGATTCTATTTTAAATCTAAATTTAATTAAAACAAAACCAAAAGCTTAAGAATATTCAAATGCCGAAAATTATAAACAAATAAATTATTATTCACTATTTATCAGGAAATTATTTTTTTTTAATTGTAAAATATTGATCTATAGATGGCACACCAATATCATTTCCTTGAATATAATTTGTAGTAGTTACGCAATTTGACGCTAGATGTCATCGATAACGAATTATATTTTTACCGAAAATAAAATAAATACATATATAACTTAGGTGGTTAAATTTTTTACCGACCCCATCCTAACACCAAATCTTAATAATTTAGAGTTATTTGAATAAATAAGAATTGGTAGGTGTTAAGTTAATGCCAAAATTTTATCACAGACTGCTGATAGAGGCTACGCGAACCCCCAGGGGTCTGCAGACCACACTTATAATAATAATAATAATAATTATAATAAATCATAATAATTCTCTAATAACTGATAGAAAATTTGAAATAATTATAAGGGTCGCTTAGCAAATCACCCGCATAATTTGAGCAACTTTCTATTTTCATTATTTTCTCTAAAAATTCCAATTTTGAATTATTAACAAAACAATGACCAGTTTGTATAAAGTGTTTGAGAACTCTACTACAGATTTAATTGATTAAAGTAAGTTTTATATATATATTTTTTTTGATATTAACATAATAATATTTGGCGTTAATATCAATCAATAGTATAATTGTCAGCAATGAAACTTGACAACAAAACGTCTACAGTAAATGCTAGAACATTTGGCCCAATATTTGGTTTTATTTTGGCAAACATTTTAAGTCGAGTGGTGACAGCAAAATATTTTCCATTCCAAATTACTTACGACCCAAATCCTTGGTTAGCTTATAATAAACCATTACCAATATTAAATGAACAACACGTTTATTCTGAATGGTATCCAATTGAAAATTATCATAATTATAACGAATTTAATTCTAATCCGATTTTAACACCGACACCACCACATGATGATTTGTCACCACCGCCATTACCATCAATATCACCATCACCATCATCAATTATCGATCAAAACTATCAAGATAATTATGAAGATGAAAATAAAATTGTTACAACAATACAAAATATTGATGGTATCGAACCGATTGGATCTGAATCGAACAATCGTAGACGACAAACTTATAGAAAAACAACAGTAAAACCAAAACGTACAAGATATCCGCAAAAACGGAGACGGACAACTACCACACCACTACCGGAATATTATGATAGCTACGAAGAATATGATGATGTCGATAATAATAATAATAATAATAGAAGACCATATTATGACGATAGTTATGAAGATGATTATGATTCTTTCGAACAAACGACGGAATATAATCGAAGAAAACGTCCAACAAGACCACAACGACGTAGGACTACTGATAGAACAAATGATGATTCAATTGAAGGACAACAAACTGAAATTGTTATTGTAAGACAACGACAATCAAGCACAACAACAACAACAACAACAGAGCCATCAACAATTATTACGAATGGAACGACACCAGAAACGACAACATCAACAACAGATTCAACAACAACAAATTCAACAGGAGGTAATTTTATTTGAATAAAATTGAATTTATGTTAGAATTTCAGAATTTTTAGGATATGGATATGGACCGTTTAGTGGTAATGATCAAATCAGTATAACATATGGACCACCATTTCAATATTCGGCACCTTATGTTGATTGGTATAGCGATGCTACTAGTAATTCCGTTATAAAGAAAGTCCGCAATATTATCGGTATTGATCGGAAATCATTGAAACGCAACAAAACAAATTTATAAATTTTATTTAAAATAATCAATGTTGGTGATGGAATGGTTTATTATTAGTATTATTATATAAAATGCAATTTATATTAATATTTGTTTCAAAGTTTGTGTAAATAAAAATATTCTATTTGTTCCTTCAATTTTTCATCATAAGAGAATAATAGAATAAAATACGAAAATTTATTTTGGTTTAATACAGAATGTTGACAATATTTTTAGAATAGGTATAATATACGACTTTATATAAAAATAACTAATAAATGGAATATTTGGATATACAAGTGGTCAAAAAAGATTTATGAAATTATTTTTATTTATATTGTTGATTTTTATAATTACGACAATAAAATTTACGTTTACATTTTTTTAATAGAAATTCTAGTACCTAAAAACCAAATTTTGGATGTTTATGTCAAATATTCCAACGATTCATGCATAAATATGCTCGTTAGACACAACAATTGAGATAAAATAACCAATAAATTCGTTTTAATATTCGAAATGTTTATATAAATTGGTAGAATTCAAGTTTTAAGCGAAACAACATGATTTCAACGCTCTCAGCAACATGGTCCTTTTGAAATGAGATAAACAATAAATGTTAGACATACAGAATGGTCTACAAGAGGCTTTCCTGGTCTTATAACTCCGGCTCTAGGGGATGCAAAAAAAAAAACGGACTCGTCGATTTGAAGTGTGATATTTAGAGAACATTTCGACGTTAAAACGATCTCCCACACTCTAGATCTTCGGGTGTATTTTTCCCTTCAATACAACCAGAGTTCTTACAAGACCTAGGAAGCCTCTGGCGGACCATCCTGTATATCTATAAGATTTAAGCAATAAATTAAAAGCTATCTTACTCAAGATTTCGAAATGTTTTGCGAAAAATTTTTCAATTTGAAACAAAATTAAAATAAAATTAGAATATACAAGGGTTGATTGTTTTGATTCGGTTTATTATCGAATAATAAAAGATGGACGAAATGACAAATATTAGAGAAACATAGGGTAGATATGAGATAAACATCATTGAATATGTCCTTCATTCCATATTCTAATAATGTATATAAATTTATCTAGATATTTAATCGAGCTATAAACACGAAATATTAGAAAAATACAACAACAACAATTACATTATTGCACAAAATTTTTACTTTATTATCATTAAAATTATAAATATCGTTATTATCATTATTACCAAGAAAAACTTATATATAAATCGATTTAGAATATACATAAACAATTAATGATTTTTTATACGATTTCACCTGTCTAGTTAATGTATCTATAAGCGTTATAAGGGTGGGCGTTAAAAAAACACCCCCATTCACCCCTGGACTTTATATATTTTTCATGTTGTTCGTGTGAAATATAAGGGTGGAAACTAGATTATTTCCGAAAACTCAACTACATTTCCTATCCAATCATTATAAAAATTACAAACGTATTTAAACAAAAACCTAGTGATTTATTTCAAATAAATAAATATAAGTATAAATTATTTATTTATATTGTATATATAAAAATTTTGAACAAATGATTCATTGTTGTAAAAGGAAAAAAAGAAATAGATTTACTCAATTTTTGGAATATTTCCAATATTAAAGTATAGTTTTGTGGATTTGTTTTTATTGATTCAAGTCGATCATGTTTTTTTTCTCTTTCTATTATAAAAACGATTAATTTTTCAAAAAAAAAAAAAGAAATTTCAAGGAAATCAATTCAATTAAAAAATATATATTTTATTTGTTGACAAATCTGATAAACGTTGAACAGCTGAATTTGTTAACCACCAACTAAAAACGAAAATAGATTCAAAATATATATGTATAATATGTATTTTTTTTTTGTATAGTTGATTTTTGAATATATTTATATAGAGAGAAAAGATAATTAGAAACCGGAGAGAGAACGATAGTACATCTGCCCCCGTATATATAACGACGTCCCGACGCCGGTTGCGCTAAACACACAATTCTTACTTCCTCTATCTGAAAATAAAGTCAGAAACGTCACGAGGATTATAAAAAGACCATCTAATATTTCTATAGTGACAAAAAAATAGATTTTAGAACCGCATTTTCTTAATTGACAGTAAATAAATATATAAACATAAGAACTGTTACCTTTTCTTTTACTTACAATAATATTAATTGGTCGCTTCAATTAATAATAATTTTCGATCGACACAATTTATATTATATAAAAAATTGTATATTGAAGCTTTCCTAAACATTCTATACTTATCATATGCAAAGCTTGAAGGTTATTGCTCTAAAGTGTGAAATACTGAAAGCATCAACTTATAAATATTTCAAAGGGTTCCCTTAATTCAAGATGATTAATTTTATAGTAATCCGTCGATCATCGTTATTCTCGAATCAAAATTTATTATATTAATAAAATAAATAATAAGATATACGCTTCTTTATAAATAGTTTTTCGAATAGTTGTTGAAAACATTTCAGCATTGATACAAATGAAATAAAATAAAAACTAAGTATAGCATATTGAAGGAAATTTCCTTAACATAAACATATATCAATTCGAAAAAGGGGCAAAACGAAATTAGAGAGTCGAAATGATGCTAAAAATATTTGGCGACGAACATGTTGCCTTATCTTACAGATCGTTAATGTCGCAAATGCGCATCTTTGAACTAATTTGGCACAAATACACAATGTCTTTATAACAAAACAAACTTATTTTCTTTTTCTATAAGCAATCCAATGGGAAGAATTTTCTACAATAAAAAACAACAAACAAACAAAACTCTATTATAAAATTAGGAATTAAAAACTAATTTTATTCGATTATTTATTGTTTTGCATTTTGTTGAATTTATAACGATTCAAATGATATTTGAAATAAATTATATTGGAAAAACCGTTCAATAAATAATTGGAATAATAATCAAAGTGTCAAGTTAGTAAATTAGTAACAATAAAAGCGAATATTACATCGAATAGAAAATGTATTCGAAAAATAGCTCGAATACTTACGACATATGTTTCGTTATGTTGGAAGTCCATTTTTTTTTTATTATCTTATTTTTTTCGATGCATATACTAAACTGGCTAATGATATATATGAAGATTATTCTGAGGGTTTTTTTTTTCAATCGGTAGAAATAAATTGTAATTATTAGAGGGTTTTGTTTTTACCGGCAAAATAAAAATGAATATTTAATACAATAATCAATTTATTGTATTGAACAGAATAGGTGTCCATATTTGAGTATGTGCGTGTTATTTTTTGCTTCGTTATATCCGGCCCGGAAAACGGATAAGTGGGGAATATAGGCCCTGAAGGACAATAAAGTAACATGTAATAGTATAGGTACTTCCCGTTAACAATACCTTTTGATAAAGGAAGAGGCTTCCTATCAACGTATTGACTATTTTTATATTAAAATTTTCTCATATAGCTTTTTTATCCTTTCATCCTTAACGACTATTACCGCACAGTTTGTTTTTGTTTTTTAACTTATTCTATTTTATTTTATTTTTTATTACTATTACAAACAAAAAGTTTGAATGTGTTCTGAAAATGATTGATTTGTCCTAATGGACAAAAGTCATTATTTTCTAACTGGCACTATATATAGTTCGATCGAATTTCAATCAAATAAATAATAAATTATTTCATTATTTGAGAATTAGCGAATGTTTAGGTGTGGTATATGAGTTCAAAATTCAACATGTGACAACGCAGAAGAGATAACATCTGTTAAATTTTTAAAATTTATAATATATATATATATATATATATATATACAGTGTGTCTCAAATAAGACTGTATGAAATACAGGTTTAGGGTCTTGTAGTTGAGGAAATAAGAATAGCGCTTGAGGATTCAAAACACGACTATTTGAGGATTGAAACGATTCGTGTAGGTTCTCGGGAAATAAGGAAAGTTAATAAGATTTTATTGAGATGTTTAAAAAAAAAATTACAGATTCAATACCTAAATTAATAAATACTTAAGTATTGTTTTCATGTGGCTTGTTTCATTAATGGAAAATATATGTAAAAAAAAACTGTAAGTCATTTTTTTACTACAGTTACTACAACTGTGGATATTTTCAAGGAAAAAGAAAATTAAAAATTAAAAATTGGAAAATTTTTATACGCAACAACGATATTTTCGAATGTCTATGCCGTGTGACTTCAAAAAGCTCGATAATTGTTGAAAATGTGAAAAAAAAACATATATCAATATAATCTTATCAATTTTCCATATTTGCCAAAGAGCTACACAAATCGTTTCAACGCTAATATAGTCCTTAGATGTCGTCTTTTGATTCCTCGACCGCTTTTTTTTATTTCCTCAACTACAACACCCTAAATCTGGAAAATCATAGTTTCATCTGGGACACACTATGTATATATGTATGTATACATATTATATTGTTTCATTTATAGTTTTATTTAGTTTGATTGCTTGAAAGAATTTATGCAGAGGAAAAAAAATCGGGTAAGGGAAGCTATATGTATTGTATATAAAAGAGGGGGGTTGATATATGAAGGGGTGTTGCATCCAGGTGTGTAAGTACCAACCGAATAGAATAATAATGTTATAGGGTAGCCTCAACACGCGCAGATGGGAAGTAATGCACGGCACGCGTTCAACAGATCCGGACCCGGGCTCCCTCAATAATTTGCAAAGACTACATATATATACATATATGTATGTATAGTACATATACAGACAGAATAGATTGACGACATATGTTTAAAACACCCCACAGAGTTTTCAAACTCGACAAATGTTTCGAAAACAACACCACCAACAAAACAAAAAAATAACGAAAAAAAAAAGGAAATAAATAAAAAGGAAAAGGCGTCGTTTTTCTTTATAGGATTAGAGTGAAATTTTTTCAAAATAATAGCGCTCAATTCTAGTTATAGTTTTGTTTTCGATATATAGAGATTAAAAATAACTATTGACATCGTTAAGGAGTCCACCAACTTATAGACGACTATATGATTGTGGTGATGTTTTTCAAAGTTATGCAATAATCAACGTATTTTCAAATTGGAGTAGTTTTTTTTTCTTCTTCTTTGATCATTTGAAGCTTTATGGATTTATTATCGTTCAGCTGTTGCATGTAACGATAATAAAAAGTACTGAAATAATAATGAAGGTCAATTCATATATGTATTAATTTTTATCAAATGTGGGATATATTTTTTTTTCTTCTGTATTGCAGTATAGTTGAAAATATATAATAGGTGCGTCCCCACCATATTTTGACCAATCCAGGGGGCGCATTTCAGCGTTTTAGTAATTGCGCTTGTATTCGCGCCAGAGCGTTAGAAGTAGTCATATGTGTCGATTATAGTATTAACGTTAGTCGTCGACGTGCTTATCTATATTGTGTATAAAGCTCTATCGAAAAATTATTTTTTAAAAAATTCCTATAAAACAACGACAATTGCAAACTAACTAATCTAGTCATAAAACGTGCTTAGAATAATAATTATTGAAAATTTTCGAAAAAATTTATTTAAATATATTTATTATATAAATATAAACACGTGCTTGAAAGTGCTGTGTTTTGAATAACCAACCAAGTTTTTGGGTACCTTATGTGCAAAACGACTGGACCTCTATACCTATGCGAGATCGCCGGAGTACCTTTACCAAAGAATATATAAACAATATTGTTAATCCTTTGGGTAGTCGTCCAACAAGACCAACAGGACCAACGGATAATCATAATAATAATCGTATTATCGAGGAGCGCGCGCCAAACCAGGAGGCCGCTGAAGATAATAAAATGCTAATGCCTAGTGCCGGCATGACTGCTTCAAATGAAGCTGATAATTTAGGACTAGCTAGTCTTGGTGCATTAGGTAGCACAACAGCAACAACAACAACAACCACTAATACGGGTGTACAACAAAAGGACACAACATGGACAAAATTATTTGTAGGCGGTTTACCATATCATACGACAGATCAATCATTAAGGGAACATTTCTCGGTATATGGTGATATTGAAGAGGCTGTTGTTATAACTGATCGACAAACAGGCAAAAGTCGAGGATATGGATTTGTAAGTACCATATATAAAAAATATTATTCAAATTGATTGTAAAATAAATGAAATTAAGTTCTATTGGGGTAAATTCAGTTGCAGCTGTTCAAACGGATCATATAATCCCCTAAATTAAGGGTAGCATATAACGGTGAATGACTAGTGAATATCAAATTGATTTAGATGTTTTGTGATTGTATTGCAAAAATTTTTTTAATTTTTTTTTTATTAGATACGAGTTCCGGATTATACTAAATTTAGCCCGGAGCTAATCTATAAATTTTCAAATATATACATAAATTTGTTGTTTTTATTGTTATTATTAACAACAACAAAAATTATTATTATGTCGACATTGAGTCATTGTTATTGTCACAATAATACTATTTTGCTAATGACTTTATAATTATCTATTTCGAATACTAATAATCAATATGTAGAGTTTTTTTTATTATTATTTTTTTGAGTCATTACCGAAAAAACTATCGATTGATTTAATAATGTTAGGAGAAATTTTCATTTATAAAAGAAAACTTGACAAGCAATCAAATACGATTACTATAATTGTTTAAACACATAACACATTCAATTCAATAATAATAGTTGATCAAAAAATAATTTATTGATAAAATATATATTGATTTTCATATATAATTTGAATTTGTATTCGATTTTCAGGTAATTATGGGTGATAAATCATCATCAGATCGCGCTTGTAAAGATGCAAATCCAATCATAGATGGACGTAAAGCTAATGTTAATTTAGCAATACTTGGTGCAAAGCCTCGTGGAAATAACCAAACAGGTAAATTTATGCATATTAATTTATTATTGTATATGTGTGTATGCTACATATACAGAATGATCCACCAGAGGCTTTCCTGATCTTGTAGGAACACTGGTTCTAGTAGAGAGAGAAAAAATACACTCAAAGATCTAAAGTTTGGGTAATCGTTTTAACGTCAAAATGTTCACACTTTAGATCGTCGATTCTGTTTTTTTTGCACCCACTAGAGCCAGAGTTGCAAGACCAGGAAAGCCTGTGGTGGGTCATCCTGTATATATGTCGAAAAATTGGCAGAGTGTAAATCCGGAATATAAACTCTATATATCAAATGAAATATTTATAAATTGATAAAAATTTATATAAATAATAAAGATATAGTGAATAATAAAATATAAATAAATATAATTAAAAAAAAATCGCCATTATTATTTAATATGATGACCACCAGGTGGATTTAATATTGGCGTTGATTGTAAACCACCCTCCGGACTTCCTGTACACCCGGACGTCCGTATATATATATAGTACAGCAGCCAGCCAACTCTGACGATTCTAATTCATATAGAACTACGATTTCTTTAATTGATAAATAAAAATAATATTAATAATAATAATAATAATAATAATATGCCTTAGCCAGTGCGGTTCGGTATCGGAAACGCTAACAGGGTGAACAAATTATTGTTGTTTCCTGAGTGTGCGTGTTGAAATTTCAAAAGCAACAAGTGAATAATTTTGATACGACTTTATCTAAAAAAATACAAAAAAAATAAAAATAAAATAGATTATATAAATTTTAATTGCAATATTTGTTTAATTTATTCATTTATAGGTTTTCCATTTCCAGGAGTTCGAACTGGCTATCCAACATTATTGCCTGGTCAATATGGGTAAGTAAATTAAAAAAACGACAAACTCGGAACAGAACAAAAAAAATATATATACATATATATATATAAATAAAAGTAGCACGCGATATGTGCACTATTATTATTATTATTATCTAAATTGTGCATCACCAAGTCTGTCGTAATCAATATTATTTGATATTTTCTAGCTACTTAATCACGGAAGACAGTTGGTGATACGTTAATTCCATATGATTTGCAGATTAGAATTTGGCTGACACACAATGAGACGTATCCCGAACCTCAACGTTCGTAACGCCTCAATATACGAAAAATGTAAAGAATTATATAACTTCGATGAGTGTTTGTGAGTGTGCGTGTGGATTTTATTTGATTAGTTATTGAATTACACTATTATTAAAAATATATAAATATGAACACAAACAAAAGAAATTGATAGAAAAAAAAAATTAAAGTTGGGTCGCGATTTCGCCGCTTTAGTTTAGTTTTTTTTTTTTTTGATTATTTTAGGTGTCCCGGCGGCGGGACCGCGACTAACTCAATATTGCACGAGTCCGTTCGTCTCCCCTATTGACCCTTTTTTCCATCACATACTTGCCGTATTGAAATACAGACGATTCATTCATCACATTTACTACAGATATGCGCCCACCCTACTACTAAACAACCCTCTAGATTATTTTAACCGGATATCTACTACCCAATAATAATAATAATAATAATAATTGAAACTATATACACTTGAAATAAAGAAATATATATTATATTATAGTATTTCAAAAAACAATAAATTTACGACAGCTAATAAAACTTGCAGAAATCCTCGAAATAACAAGACATTAAATATATTTTTATTGAATCTGAAATTAGCATTTCGAAGATTATCTGTATATGTTGTGACGTATTGAATTTTGTTTTTCAAAAAAAAAATTGATCATCATAATTTCTAGTCAAAATAACATCCGTTTTACAGTTTTATTTAATTTTCTATATAAAAAAAAAAAACGAGAGGGATTGTTGTTCAGCATGCATAAAATACAACTGAAATAGCAATATTATAGAATTTCTAAAAAGGAACATTTCAAATATATTGTATACATTTATATATATATATATACATATGTTATATAGGTATATGTATAATGTATATGCGTTGTTGGGGACGGGGGTGTTGACTGAATCGTCGCGGCCAGATGGAGAGAACGTCAGGGTAATGACGGACGTTCATCTTTACTATGTTTGCTGTGAGGTTTTCGTGTTCTTTTTGGGCTGATTATTTTTGATGTTCGTTCTTTATTTTTATTTTTTACATTATTTTATTTTTATTTTTCAAATACATATATAACTGACGACTGCAGTGTAACACTAACGCGACACTAACAGGATGTCGATGTTGCTTGATTGTCATTAACCTGGACGTGTTACAGTGCAGCCGGTGGTGGTGGCGTAGTAGCGAATGGAAATTGTATGCCTGGCTAGCGCGGCGGTGTATTTTTACCACACAAAACAACAATAAAAACAACAACAAAACGGTGGCTTTTTACATGATAATCTGTAGAATTGGTGGTCAATTTATTTTGATGATCAATGATTTCGCATGAAATCTATTAGATTTTGACTTTATTTATTATATTTAGATATTTCCAAACGTTTTATTTTTTCCCCCAATTATTATTGTTTTAATTTAACAATTATTGCACTTGCACAATTTTTTCTTTAATAATTAGTTCTTGAAACACATGATCAGATTTTGGCACTAATCATAATAGGAAACCTGTGAGGATATTTCAACATTACTAACCATCATCAATTTATTAAGTGATTTTGTCCATCATTTACCATTTTATTTAACAACAAATAATACAATTTCTCCATAATATATAATGGTATATGGAAAAGTAATAAAAATACAAATGGCCCAAATTATTAGATATTATCCAGGTACCTTAGTCGTAATATTAATCAAATCAATATTATTTAGGAAAATATATATATAATTTAAATATATTGTGGTTTTGTATGTTTTTCGACGCCAAACTAAATGCGTCAACGTTGGCCGTGCTTTTGAATTATGTATCAACCGAAAATAACTTGAAAATTAATTACTAAAGATTTGCTCTTCTACTCAAGTCACTACACTCCAACAATTTAAATATAGATACGCTTTATCTTGGGTCGCCTTCGTATTTTCTAGTTTCGTAGCAGCTGTTAAAAATGACATTTTCATCCCACACATTCACATTAAAATAAAAACAGAATGTTTTTTGTCAAAAAAATATAATTTCCAAAAATTTCTCTATCTCAAAAAAAAAAAAAAAAAATATATATAATAACACAAAACAACGGTTTTGAGAAAATTTTGCTACGAAGGCGGTCTGGAGGCGGATATAACAACTTTCTATTGGATAATCTCGTACCAGCTTTGCGCAAATCCGGACTTAGTTTGCCAGTTAATAACGTTTGCGCCGAGTCCGGAGTCCGGATTCCGGGGGGTTTACTATTGACCTGTACCGTCCTTCCTCTATACGTTATTTCTTGTAACGTTTTACACTATTCGCGAATATTTGGTCATAATATTCAATTTGCACACACCTACAAAATCGGGTATACACCCCAATAAATAAATAATTTCTTACAATTAAAAATTGATTACCTACATATATAGACTTTATTTCATTTGAATGTAAATAAATAATCTTACCGACCGACATGAAATTTGTTTAATAAAGCAACAAGGGTGCTTTTCAATTATTCATAACATAAACACCATTTACCATGTGTAATATCGTTCATTGTTATCAGACTGTCTTTTATGTTTATCGGTCATTTCTTTCCTATATACATGTATTTGATAAAAAAAAAAATTCTTATCAATAAACATAAATTGTTTACTTTAATATTTCTAAAATAGCATTTATAGCAAACCACGAAATTTCCATTTAAAATCCCACACACACACTTATCGAAATTATTAATAATAGCGGAAAATCGATATTTTTTAATCGATTATTATTTTTATATAATAAAAATTAATACTATTTAGATTGAATTAATAAAAATTAATTATTTATTGATAATCGATAACAGGATGTATTAAATGATAATAATAATGTTGAATTATAATGGATGGAAGGGCGTTACATGATTTGACATTTTATCAAAATATTAATAAGAACACTCCCCAATTGATTGAAGCATAACTCCGTTATATCGACAAGAAATGGAACTACCCTTATTCATAATACAATTCCTCTTATGTTTATAAACTTTAATAGAAAGCTCACTCAATTCAATTACCTAATAATTAGTATATAAATTATCCTTATATATACACGTATATAATAATTTATATATACGTATATAGATACTATATATAAAAAGGATTTACATTTTTATTATTATTGTCAGTCAAAATTTCGTGTTATAATTCTTTTTTTATTACTATCAATGCAGTTTCGTGCTTTAACAATAAGCTTTATAAATAAATCGATCGAATAATTCTAGTGAGTGGTGTCGCGTTATTTGTTTTACTGGTTAATGCTTTTTAATAGCCATCAATTTAATATTGGAAATATTATTATGTCAACTATAAAGCCTAGATTTCAATATTTCTATGTAGTTATTATTGTTCTATATTAAAATCAATTTTATATATTATTATCATCATACAAATGGTTTATTTCTATTTAATGTTGTTTTTAGTTTGGTCATTTAATTAATTATACAACAACCCTCTAATATATACCATATATCTATTATTATCAATAATACTGTATTCTAGAATTGCGGCAACTCTATATAGGTTTATATCTATATAGATAGTATAGAATCATTAATAATCTAAAAGACATTAGTGTCCTTTTGATTCTGATACAACTCTTCCTTGATAGATTAAAAATAATTTCGTTATTAGTTAAGAACGTACAAACAATGTTAAATAGGGCGATCGAAATAGACTTGGCACTGTTTCTAAAACGTCCCGACGAATACCGTCCAAAACAACCAAGACCACTGTCTCTATCTAAATGGACTTTGAACAATGCAAATACAAAGGACCTACTTTAATTATAAATAATTCAAATTAAAGGAAAAAAAATGAATACCAAAAATTTCATCACCTTGAGAGGTTTAAGCATATTATAGGTAATATTGTTCGGAAATAGGCTGTTAACAAAAAAACAAAATCAATATTAATGGAAATCTCTGAGTATCTTTAAACAATACAAAAACGAAATTGAAAGACTTTAGATGAAAACAAGAATTATTGTATTTTTAATGATGATTATAATGATGATGCTTTATACTAAAACAAAACAAAAAAAACGTATGTTGTAAATTGGTGTCTGGTTCGTGAATTAGTTGCTATAATCCTTAGAAGGTCGCCCTGTAACGTGTTTTATTTAGTTGGTCATTTTTAGTGCATCAGAGGTGTTTTATTTATTTATTTTTTATTTTTACTTTTTAATTTTGGTATTTATTTCTCTGGTGTTGCTTGCTGTGTTCAACAAAAAAAAAAAAAAATTTTTTTTATAATTTTTCTTTTAAATAATAATCAATAATAATTTATAATAATAATAATAAATAATAATAATAATAGAAAGAAAAATTACAATTGAATTACTTTGATTATATTTACAGAATGCCACCAGGATATGTTTATCAATCACCTTATTTAACAACAACAGCACCAGGAAGTCTTGTACCATTACCGGCAACACAATTAACACATGCAGCTGCTGTTGCTGCGGCAACATCACAATTTTACGAATATCATAATGCAGCAGCCGTTGCTGCAGCTGCTGCTGCCCCATACGCCGGACAATATACAAATGGTTTCGATGCATATACCCCTTATACTGGAACTGCAGGTATATTATCGAATTTCAAAAATTCAATTAGAAATAATAATAAATAAACTAGAACAATGATAATATTATTGTTATTATTATAGGAGCAGCTGGTTATTTACCTTATACGTATACATTACCGCAAACTCCTACTATACCAACAGCACCAGCAGGAGCTTTTCCTGGTATACCTTATCAAACAGCAGCAGCTCAAGCTCAAACGTTACAAGAAGCCCGATTACAGTAAGTTTAACAATAACAACAAACCGTTATCATAAGAATATTATTATTATCCTTAAAATGAGATATAAACGCCATCTATTAGCTAATAGTTTAAATTTTTGAAAGGATAATAGACCTCATTTACAGGATATATTGAAAATAATCACACAAAAAAAAAACAACAACATTCATTTAATAAATCATATTAAATTAAAATTTCTAGATATTTGAACTTACTTAACAATAGAAATATGAAAAAGAATAATAATAATAATAATAAAATTATTAGTTGTTTATAAATTCCAATTGTTTAGTTACCATTTATTTGGTTAAGTAATAATGCTCAATTGAAATAAAACAGACTTCTTGAATTGCTACTTTTGCAGGCAGTTTTTGTTAAGACTGCAAAAGAAGTGCAATAAATTATTTAAAATAATTATAAAAAAAATATTAAATTAATTTAATTTAATCATTCGTAGTCTAGTCTTGTCATTTTATTAAATCATATTTATCTTAAATTAATTAATCTTATTGTTAGATATAGTTTTAGGAAGCTTTCAAATAAAAGCAATTTTTGTCATTTAAATATTATAGAATTAAATATAGCTGATTATTCTTATAAATTATTCAAAAAAGAAAATTGTACAAAAGCACACAATCAATCCAAAAATTTAACAAATTTCTTCCGAAATTCACAAAAAATATATATTATATATAGTAGGTATATAGTTTTTCTGTTAATTTTTTTTTTTTAACTATTTATTTATAAAATTTGGCAAACACTTAAATTATTAAATATTAAAAAAATAAAACCAGCTACAGTGCCTTTGAAATGTGATAAAGCTGTACTGACTAGTCAATTTCACTACCAGTATGTTCCGTCCAGGTAACTGGGGACTGTTAAGCCTCTTTCAATAATTAATGAATAAATTAATTAATTTATGAAAATTATATTAATATTGCGAGATAATAAAATTGATACAAGGCTTAGTCAGACTCAGCCCTGTAGCTATCCCTTTAAATACTATTATCACTATTATTATATATCAATTATTAATATTATTATTATTGATTATTATTGATTATTATTATTATTATTATTATGATTAGGTATTGATTTTGTTATGCAGTTATCTGCTCTTGATATTGTTTCAAGTACTTTAAGAAATTTTTGCAATGGTATAAAGTACCTATTATTGTTATTATTCTAACAAATTATTTTGTACTTAATATAAAAATAAGATATTTAGTAGTTATGTAATTCAGTTATAATAAATATTAAAAAACAAAAGAATAATTATTATTTATTCATATTATCTTGAACAACCGTTTATCCGATATCCCCCACTATTAGATATTTCACAATACATTTTAAACCTTGACATCGCTTCTATATGTTAATAAGTTGATTAAAAACAAAATTTTATATACAATAATTATGATTTTGAATAGAAAAATTCTATATAATCAATTTCGACAAATAAAAAAATTCTCTACTGTAAGTTGATTTGTTTTATTTTATTTTTTTGTTTTCGTTAAATTTTTATAAATATTTTTAGAATAAAACGTTTGTTCGTATTGTAGAAGTTGGACCACGAGATGGTTTACAAAATGAGGCTGTTCACGTCCCGACTGATATTAAAATAGAATTTATTAATAAATTATCAGAAACTGGACTTAAAACTATAGAAGTGACTAGGTATTTTTATTTTGGAATATTTAAAACAACAAATTTCTATATATAGATGATTATTATTATATTTTTTTTTAGTTTCGTCAGTCCAAAATGGGTGCCACAAATGGGCGATAATACCAAAGTATTTACCGGCATTAAAAAATATCCAGATATATCTTATCCAGTTCTAATACCGAATTTGAAAGGCTTAGAATCAGCTGTATGTTGATTTAATTATAATTATTTTTATTCAACTACCAATAAAATAATAAAATTTTTAGTTATCAGTTGGTGTAAAAGAAATTGCCGTATTTGTATCAGCATCTGAAGGTTTTGCTAGGAAAAATACGAATTGTTCTATAGCAGAAAGTATAAATCGTATTAAAGAAGTAACTGAATTAGCTATAAAACAAAATATAAAAGTACGTGGTTATGTATCGTGTGTTGTTGGTTGTCCATATGACGGTTATATAAAACCATTATCAGTAAATAAAGTAACTGAATTATTATTAGAATTAGGTTGTTATGAAATATCATTAGGTGATACTATTGGTGTTGGTACAAAATCAACAATTGATAATATGATTAAAAATTTATTACAAATTATAACAATTGATAAATTAGCTATACATTGTCATGATACATATGGACAAGCTTTGGTTAATATATATAGAGCTTTAGAACATGGCATTAGAATTGTTGATTCATCTGTATCAGGTTTAGGTGGTTGTCCTTATGCTATTGGAGCTACTGGTAATGTTGCTACAGAAGATTTAGTTTATATGCTACATGGTATGGATGTTGAAACTGGTGTTGATTTAAAAAAATTAATTAAAACTGGTCAATTTATATCGGAGCAACTCAACAAACCAACCGCTTCACGTGTCAATAATGCATTGAAACATAAATATGATTTATAATAAAATACTCCCAACAAATTTTATTCGATTTATTTCAATTTCGAGACTATTAATAATGAATAGCGACGTTGTCGCTTTATCGCCCAAAAAATAAGATTTTCCAAAATGCAATTATAACGTTCGAACGAAATTTGATAATTAGAGATAAATCGATTCATTTCGAAATACATATTTAACGTTGAATTATTATTAAATCTTTTATTATAATATATTTATAGAGCTTTCCTTGATAATATAGCCGATCGATTCGTTTGGAGCTTTACTGTCAAAACGTTAAATTTGACAACGTAGCTTTAGCCAGCTTCCATTGCTTGTTTTGACCCTTTTAAAAATGGCTTCTTGCCTGGAAAAAGGCATGAAACGAAAACTATAATATTCGAATAAAATGTAACAAAATTACAATTTCCAAAAAAAAATAAAGAAAAATGTTTATAATCATTATTTATATATATAATTGATAATAACAATAATTGGTGAATATAAATAGAATTTATTTATAAATCAATTATAATAATATTGTTATAGTTTCAATATGAGGATAAACGCAACAAGAATGACGACACCGATTGAAGAAAAGGTGGATCAAAAATTAAAAGTTCGAACTGGAATGGTAACAGTTAGTGATGGTAAAAGTCGTCCAATTCAAGTACGACTGCATTTATCAATGGAAGTTTTAAGATTACAAAAAGAAGAACCAATACCACCGGAATCAAAACCATTAAATGCTAAGGTATTTCTAATTTCTTTTATAACAAAATTATAATCAATTAATTATCGAAATTAATTAGGAGAGAATGGTACAGATACGACGACAGAAAATTGGTGGTCTTGGTTTAAGTATAAAAGGTGGTGCTGAACATAAATTACCAATTTTAATATCTAAAATTTATAAAAATCAAGCAGCTGATCAAACTGGAGAATTATTCGTTGGAGATGCTATAATAAAAGGTGTGTTTTATTGAAAATAAAAATACAATTACCGAAAATTATGATTTGTAGTTAATGGTGAATATATTACGGCTTGTCCTCATGATGATGCTGTTAATATATTACGTAATGCTGGCGATTTAGTTGTATTAACTGTAAAACATTACAAAGCTGCTACACCATTTTTACAAAAACAAGGTAAAAACTATAATAAATCAACTTTATTATTGAAATAATCATAAATTTTAGATGATAAAGATAGTAATAGTGATGATAAAGATACATCTGATGAAAGTTTAAGAGTTACTAATAGTACCGGAAGTAGACCAAGTTCAATATATTCTGAATCTGACCAAGAACCACAAACACGTTGGGTTGATATGGTTACATTACCTTTAATGATGGCTTATGTTACACGTTATATATTTGGTACAGATAAATTACGACCGAGTGCTTTCGAAGTTAGAGGTCTAAATGGTATCAGTACTGGAATTATACATTGTGATGATTCAGCTATACTCTCTCAGTGGCTTAAATATATAACCGATAATATAATTGGACTTACCAATCTTCAAGTAAATTAAAAATTATAAATATTTATAATTTTATTAATTGAATTGAATTTATTCTAGATGAAATTGTACAACCGTAATTTTAGTGTATCAGATCGTATTGAATATATGGGTTGGGTAAATGAAGGTGTTCTCAATAATAATCAGCCATGGCAAAATTATAAGCCACGATTTTTGGCACTTAAAGGCACCGATTTAATGTTATTCGATACACCACCTGTACAAATTCTATTAATTTATCTAATATTACTCAATTGATTAGTTATTATTTAATTTCAGTTAAACGTAATGGATTGGAGTAAATGTCCGTTAATGTTTAAAGTTTATCAAACAATGTTTCGTGTTATTAAAGATTCTGAAAATGTTGATGAACGTCAACATTGTTTTTTAGTTCAAACATCTGGACAAGATTCACGTTATTTTTCTGTTGAAACACGACAAGAATTATTAAAAATCGAAAATGCTTGGCATTGTTCCGTTTGTACAGCTGTTATGAAATTGGGTGTAAGTATTTCTTTCCTTCTATTCTTGGAGAGAATTTTAATAATTTCAATATTTTAGAATAAAACATTTACGGTTAGTTGTAATGGTAAAACAGCTGGATTAACATTAGATTGGAATTTAGGTTTTTCATTATATGAAGGTGATTCAAAAACACCATTATGGCAATATAAATTTTCACAATTACGTGGTTCATCTGATGATGGTAAATCGAAATTGAAATTACATTTTCAAGATATTGAATCTAGAGCAATCGAAACAAAAGTATTATTAATTTTGTAGATATTTGAAGTTATTTAATTAAAAAAAAAAAAAACATCTATTTTAGGAATTAGAATGTTCGATATTGCAAAGTTTATTGTTTTGTATGCACGCATTCTTAACAGCAAAAGTGGCTTCTGTTGATCCAGGTTTCCTCTGTACAATGACACCATAATATGGTAATTTATAAAACGTCTGGTTCAATTGGTATTATTATATAATGCGAAATATTGTTGTCCTTATTATAATAAGAGAATATTATTATTATTATTATTATTATTATTTAATCGAATCCAATTTATTTTTTAAGTGGTGCTATTTATTATCAGGACTTGCTTTTGATGGATTATTGTCAATTCAAGTGACACGATTATCGTTAAATTAATTATAATTTATCGACAATAAGTTGATAATTAGTGGAAATAATATCTATGATATTATTGATAGTTTTAGTGTAATTATAATGGAACATTAATCAGAATATCAAGATAAACATCTTTAAATTATTGAAATTACACATCCTTGGAATTGCACATGATTTTTTTTTAATTAATTATGAATGAAAAGCACACTGTACAGTAGATTGATTGGTTGATTATTCAACTCATATCATTATCATCATATAGGATTATTTAATGTTGGGAAAACACCACAATACCTACAATAGTCGAAAATTTGGATGTTTTCAATTGTCTAAATCTAATTATAAATAAATAATTAGTATAAGGTTATAAATTAAGTTGGAACAAATAGTCAATCATTCATTCAACAATTAAAATATTATTAGCAATAAGTGTATGAATATTGAAGTTCTGTAAAAATTTATCAATTATTTTCAACTAATTTTGAAACCAAAGCATAAGTGATCTCGTAATTGAAACTAAAACAAAAACTAAATAACAAATTATTGTTAATTATTGTTGGTAGACATGATTATTGAATTTTTTAGATATTTAATTAATTCAAATTTATTAAGAAGACAAAGAAATTGTAAAATTGAATTAGAAACAAAATAAGTTGTTGAATAAAAATTTATAAAAATAAAAATTTACGAATTGCTAAATTTTAATTTTATTTAGGCTTTTCGTATTTTACTAAATCATATAAAATAAGTGAATAAACATAAAATGGTTGTGATTATTTGATTTATTAAATCAATGTTCAATTAAAAATGAGATTATTTAAAATTGGTTGCTATTAAATAATCAATAATAATAAAATTTAATTGATCAAAACTGACCAAAATTGTTTTTTAATTAATCGTTGGCAAATAAATTATAAGAAAATAGAATTATTGATTTATTTCTATTTATTGATTCCTTGAATTCAGTAACCCTCCACAACAGTTTCCCATTTATACCATTAGATAGAGCCACTCGATTCAAATAAAGCTTTCTTATAAATGTAACATAACAAAATAATATTGTCGATGATCAAAATTTCAACATGCGCCTTACTTCTTATCTTTAAACTTTTCAATTTTATACAAATTAATATTTAATCATCTATAAACTCCGAAAAGTTCTATTTAATCCAATCCACGGCCGATACAAAATTTTGGCATATTTTGAACAAATCGAGAAAACAAAAAGCCGACAAATTATTAATATTATAAGACTTGATAGATAAAATAACGTTAAAACCCCCACCAGAGCATCAGAGCCGTAATCTATAATCTAAAGCGATCGGAATAATTTAGGGTCAAATAAAAAAAATTGATTTATACCTTCTCCGACAAAAAGCGCTATTATCTTATTGCCAGTTGACAATCAGATTTTTATAGAACACTGATAGCCTAATTTATAAGAATACTGATAAATTTACAACCTAAATATCGGCAATAGGGGATTATAGCTACAATTTTCGACAAAAACTCCATGATTATCTACATCTCTACCAATTTATAACCGTGTTAGGGAGGGACAAGCGGTGCTGGGGTAGTCGACGACACAATAATGAGTATGGTCATTTGAAAGGTGTTCAAGCTTTAATACATGAAAAATATCCCAAGGCTTGTTCTCATTATTTGGATCCTTCTATATTAGAGGCTTATACAGTTCCTCAAATTAGAAATTGTACGAGCATGATATGAGCGTGTTATAATTTTTTCGATTATCTCAAACGTCGTAAAATCGTCAAAAAAAAAAGAAATCGATATAATGGAACATCGACCAAACGCTAAAAAAATGTGCTCCATTAGATGGATATAAAGACATGATTCTGTAAATGTATTTATCGTGCTTTTTTAATAAGCCTGTATATGATAAAATTTGTATTTGAGTTTACTTTGTCTCTGATTGAGTACTTGCACAGTGAAAACATGAATCTACTGCCATAAATATCGAATCGACGAGCGACAAAATGCCGATCAATATTTCTTAAAGATAGAAGAGAAAGTTTTATGCATTCGTGAAGACTATATTATATATTAATGTTACAAAACGTAGAATTAAAAGGAGACAAGATAGATGAAGTGGATCTCTTGGTAGTTTTGTGATCATGCAATAGAAATTTTTTAACAACAATACATAATCTTTTGTTAATATATGCAACACTACCGGTTATAACTTACTGCTCAGAAGAACAACTAAAACTATTATCTATGTGCATGATGATATCTTTATAAATTAACCCTATTGATAATTGATAATAAATATCCAATTATGATGTTGGGGTAAATATG
Organism: Zonitis immaculata; assembly: GCA_037414775.1. Lineage (NCBI taxonomy): Eukaryota > Metazoa > Arthropoda > Insecta > Coleoptera > Meloidae > Zonitis > Zonitis immaculata. The sequence goes on from JAZBGX010000132.1 coordinate 26,494, forward strand.
TATTTGTATTTTTCGAGCCACCTATACAGGAGCAAATCCTGCTGCGCTACTGATTTATTGCAAATAGCATATTTTGTGATTCAATTAGCTTTAATAGCGAATCAAAGGTAATAAACTATTCCTAATTAACTATTCTAATTTAATTATTTAACGTTGAAAGACATTATTTTGCAGGAATTATCTTTTATAAGACTTTATCTTATTTTATGATTATTACTAGAAATAATACAAATCGATTAAAATAGAATAACGCTTTTTTTATAGTTTCTCTATTAAATTTATAGATGGCGCCAACTTGTTGAGCTTCTAAATCTAAATGTTATAAATTCAAATTATAATTATTAATCCACTTGTAAATAATTTAAATTAATTACTTTTAAGTAATATTAAAATTTCTATAAGGGATACACTAACAAAATGAATCGATTCTCTGTCAAAACATATATGATAGTCAAGTCACATCACAATAGCTGAAGGACTCACCCATTTTAATTAAATCCTGTCTCGTCTTGTCGAAATATCCTTGTTTGTTACATGTATACTTCAATTTCGAATACTACAGTTCTAAATTCATTTTAAAGTTTAATTGACGTTTTTTTTTTTTTTAATTTTCTGTTTCTTCATCATTTTGTCGAATAGAATATTGTGAAAAATAACGTTATTATTTACAAACTGTATATATAACGACATTTATATAATTGAACATTATTGAAGACTGTTAAAATATTTTATTACATATTAATTTTTTATTTGTTCCATTCCAAAGATTATTAATTGAAAATCCGGTATTAATAAAAGTTGTTTTAATTGTTATTAAAGAGATTGATCAGGAATTCCAATTATTCGTAACTTTATTGAATACCATTTTGCAATTATGAGGTTGTTTTTCTTTTATTTACTTACATCGTTATTCTGTCTATCCAAAATGAATGTTGTTCAATTTAAATTTAATGCTGATTAAATTGTATAAATCGTTCAAAAAAATATTTATATATAGATAGATGAAATATTTTTTCAATTGATTTATAAATAATTATTTATTTTCAATTAATTTATGTAAATATTTTTCTAATGATAAACTTAGACCTGTATTTAAGTAAATTCAACCGAAATCAATAACCTAGATGCTGGGATTTACGTGATAGATGTTAACTAAAAGCTCTTAAACAATCTCAACAAATTTTATTCACTAATCCATAACCGCTCAATTTTTTTTTCTCTTCGATCAAATCAGCTTTATTATGTAATTAGATAAAGTAACTGATTATTAATTTAATTAATTGGAAATTAAAGAGAATTGTTTTTTTTTGTTTTTTTTTTTTATTCATTTTTGAGTTGTTATTTTAGTTTTTATTCGGGGGACGCAATTATAGTTGTTGTTAGGTGCATTTCCTCTAAGTTTGGTTGTTCTTATATTTGTATACTATCAAGGCCAGTATCGTCGACAAAATGCCCCTAAAATCCATCTCCGAAAGCTTGCATCCCCACTCTTGTTCTCACTCCGTCGTAGCTCCGTAGCCTTCAGCCACCTAACGTAGTTTTCAACCAACGTTCCAGTTTCAGCAAGGGTAAAAGCGGAGTAATTCTAGTGTAAAGGCGCTGATACATGGACTTATGTGAGTACGTCAATAGAATATTTAATATTTTGATTGTTTATAACGCTTTCTATATGTAAAAATTATTAAATAAAATCATAAAATTCCATTTGATATCGTTAGAATTTCGATTATTTTTCTTATTTGTAGATTTTGTTTGAATATAGAAAGGTTTTAAATAAAATAACGAGACGAAATGGTGGATAATTCAAACAATATGATAATGAAGTTGAAGAATAAAGCCAGGATAACGTGCGTGGTCAAGAGAAAGAAAAGAATTCAAGAAATCGTTTGTCATTCTTAATAATAATCATCCGTCTTTTCCTGTCACAAAAAATTTTTTCTCACTCTCTCACTCAAGTAATTTCCAATTTACCCAACTTGAATAATTGCAAAAACAAAACACTGATAATAAATTATCACAAAAGCTATAACAACAATTTTTTTACCGTTTCGTAGTATCGCTGTTGGAATTATTTATAATAAATTGAGGATTCAGTTATAAGGATAATATAATAGAACATGTTCGAAATGTATAAGACTAGATTTATAGTAATAGTATTTCGTAGTAAAAATCCACGTGTAGGTCTGCATTCCTCCATGTAGATGCCGATGATATAGCGAGCGTCGCACGCCCTTTGCGTGGGTGTTAGGGGTGGTCTTTCGACGCCGTCGGTTGCAACTATTCAGTTTGCTAACCGAACTTCTTCAGTTATGTTCTTGTTTATTATTATTTTTCTTACTGTTTCCAGTGTATATTATCAATTTCTATACGGAAATTGACTTTATTTACTATTCAAATCAATTTATATTGCGGAATCTAGTTTTGATCAAATAAATAAGTCTCATGAGGGCGGGTTGCTACGCTGCAATTTTATTCAATCAAAAAAATGTTTCCTGTAAGTTTTGATTAAATTTAAGCTTGTTACATTAGTCATTATTAAGAAGAAAATCGATAGAATAATAAAGTAGAAAAAAAAAACAAAAACATCAATCATATTATATACGAGCAAATGAGACGTAACCAAACAATACGCATAAGCTTTATAGGAACAACCAATAATTTTCTACAGCTCCTTGGATTTCTATAATGATGTAACAACAAATTTTGTTGTGGAGCAATAAAAGTATATTCAACCAAAAATTGCAGCTATAATAGAAGCAAAACATATATTTTTGTTAATTTTTATTTCTCTACGATCTTTCGATTTTATTTTGATTCTTTTGCCAATATCTTGATAAATTTAGGATTAAGCAGCTCAATTTCACAAAGGGATTATACATGTTCTCACCAAAATTATTATTATTTCACAAATCCAATCAATCAACTAATTGCAAATGGAAACTTTATCCTATCAAATATAGCTATCGAAATCATAATTATCGAATAAGCAAATTAATTAAAAATTTTAATTCAATTTCAAATTGATTATTCCAAATATTTATTAAATTTATACAGACAAAAATTATAAATAAAATGTAATTTGTCGTCATTAAAAATAATTAGAATTTATGCATAAATTAGTTATGATTATTATACAAGGTGGAAAAGGGAATAAATGCTAAATTCATAAACAGAATGCTAATATTTTAAATCGACGAAAATAATATCAGTTTATGTAAATTCATCCAAGCTGATTGTGAGATGAGAATTTAAAATGCTAAATAATTTCAAATATAATAAAGATTTCCAGACAGTTGTTTTCATAAAGAATTACGGACATTTAAAAAGGAATAATTGTGGATAAATCAAATTGTTTTGCAATTTTTAATTAAGTTGAATACAATATGAATTGAATCGGGCTTAAAATATAGGTCGTCTCAATAAAAGAGTACATCACTGAAACGTCCAGACCCGACAATATTATAAATATATTGCATTATACGACTTTTTTTTTACAAAATCCATAAAAAAAAGGATTTATTGTTTCTATTGTTAGCAATCCAATAAATCGAAATGCAACAATTGTCGACAATATTGACATAGGTCGACATTACTTATGTTTTCGATTGACATATAATCACGACAAATATAATAAGAATAAGATATTCGGAATATGTGGAATATGTTCTAACAAATCGATTTGCTTTTCCTTTCCAAAACATATTATTTTATCAATTTAGAAATTTTCGATGGTTCGTTGATAATTGCTTTATATATTTTATACAATATTCTTATCACGTTAAATTTATCGAAAATATGTCACATCTAATTTTATCGGATTCATTTGATACAATCTTTTTTCAATTTACTATAGAGCATACTTTTTGACATATTTTGTAACTCTATTATCCGATTTATCATTAGTTATTGAAGAAAATTCAATATTATTGGATTTCATTCACATTAAAATAGAATATTTCATTTTTTACAAATTATAAATTGGAATTTCTTTTAGAATTTCAATTATAAATAAATTAGGAAAAAAATTTGTTCTCGGAGATATATCGATGATACAGTTAAATTTAATAAAAGAAATGGAAAACCTCAATAAAAACTAGGAAATTTTTCTTCTACATACATATACAATTGTAAAAATTTTCCTGCTTTACTGATTAACAGAAATAACATCAACTTATAGTGGTTATTCACTTTTCACGCACGAATTAACAATTTAATTGAACAACTAATACAAGCTTTCAATTTATTTGTGCATTCGTTGAAAATATCATAGAAAATCTTTTCACTAACAAGTAACAGTTAAGATATTGAAAATTTAAATGAAATTTTCGAATATATCTACAAATCATTCATATATACCTACAATTAGTGGATTCAAGATGTCGAATTGCAGTTTTAACTCAACAGTAGATATTTTCTACAAGTTGAAATTATTTTCATTAGTTTCAAATTGTATGAGCGACACTTTGAAAATAATTGTAAATCGTGGAGTGTCTGTTAAATGAAAACTGCAAGACGATATCTCAAATAATAACAGAATTATACCGCTTTTTTGTATACATCTCACATCTGTATATATCTATATATATACCAATTGTGGATCTATAAGAAAATTTATTTGCAAACATTGAAAATATTCAATAATTTCACGTAGCATATTCCGAATTCAAGATGTACCTCAGCTTTAGAAAGTTCATTACAATTTGGCAAACAAACGAAAAGACTGAAATAAATTGATAATAAAATGATCGAATTACCGATTCAATTTTTAGCAGAAACTTCACAAATTTCCTACTATTTGATAAATTAATACCTTCATAATTAAACTTGAATATAAGGCGTTCAACTAATAAGCTGCTTATCGCTCCAAAGCAATTAATGATCGTTTTACTATTTAACTGCTATGTGGCGACAAAAAATGAATATTGTTTGTATTGTTTAAAAACAAACAAAAAAAATCCAATTCATATAAGATTGTATTTTAATTTCAATATAATTTTTAAGAAAAAATATGATAATAGAAACCAACATTATTAGCGTTTTATAATAACCCATCTATACCTATAAATTTTAAGTTGAATATTGCTATGAATGCAAAATAATATTTAGTGGTTTAATCGAGTAAAATATCCATTAGGATAAGCTGATTGTAAGTATTAGAAGGCGTTCTTAACCGTGGTTTAGTCCAGACAATTTCCGGTGGTGCCTTACCAGGACTGCTCCCCAGCATAATGAAATGAAAACATACCCATTACTTATATACAGATATATACATATATATGTATATATATATATATACTTGTATATAAAAAAATATCTAAAATGTACGTGGTAATATAGCAACTCAATTTAGAATTTTCATATTTATATGGATAAAAAATTTATTAATATTCTTTAACACCTGATGTGTATTACTTTAGATAAATGGACAAAGTAAGAGAGAGTTCAAATTGTAACAAATAATCATTAAAACGCTTAATAGACGATGATCGTATTTAATCAATTCGCCAGGCTATCTCGCTATATTAATTGTCTCAGATCCAACCCATACCCGCATGATAAATGCAGCTTCATAAAATAGCTAAGGAACATCTTATTGCGAACAATCGAAATGTAATATAGAGTTACAATATAACAACGATTTTGATTTTAAATTTAAATAAAGATGTTACAAACAATTTTTGACAAAATCTAACTATTTTAAAAATGCTTTTCCAAATAAATCAATCGTGCTTATTATTATTTCAATTTATCTCCCTCATATTCGGGATATTCCCATAAAATACGAAATCCTTTACGACTATAACCTAACATCGAAAAAAATCGATTTTCATTAATAAGAATGATAAAGATAAATATAAGGATTTTGTTGGAGAATCAAGAATTATGTGATTTGAGAAGTGGTCGTCTAAAAACTAAATTTTTTTGTCATAAACTTTAACCGTTTAATTGGAGCTTTAGCTAGCATTTGTTGCTTTACATATAAGCTGTCTCATGAGCTCATGACAATTATTATCGCATCTTGACAAGTATCTATATCGTTTTTATAGATGAATATTTCTTTATACGCTGTATACCGTGTAAATCAGCAGTAAATTATTCCTGCTCTATGACTCTTGCTCTGATTGTGGAAATGAACAACGCACGATTTTTCTATATTTTCGGGAAACATGGAAATAACAAGAGATATTCATTCGCCGGTAATAAGCCTCTCGAGTAATCACACATTCCACCTATACGACGTATACAACTATTATTGATGATGGCTGCTTAAAAAGCCAGATGCCGCATCCAACTTGCCCTAAGACATTGAAGAAAAGTCTCCAAACAAGATCGATTCGTATTATTGATTGAGTTTCGAAGTGAATTCTAGAAAAAAAAATAGGATAATTCATATTTAATGTGAAATTTTTTGAAGTTCTCTTTAATGGTCTTTCTTTTAATTTTTCGGTCGGTATAGTTTATAGTGAAAACGTGTTAAAAGTTAAAATGGTTTGGTCTATCATTGTAACACACAAAGGTTTATTTAGTTTTTTAAGGGTCCAGACGCGTCCGTTCTTTATCGAATTTCTCCCATTCCACCATCTAACATTAAAGCTGGAATTCAATTTTCTGTTCTTTCGCTGCATACGAATCACGTCGATGAAACTTATTTGTCAACAGAAAAATCTACAAACACATATTATTTATTATACAAATTAAATTCGACTTTATTTCAAATCAATAAAACTTAATCAATGTTAACTATTAATACAGTAAAACCGCCCTTGACAGATATCCCCCAACAGGACTAGACACTTTCTAATTCCCCGAACTTCGTATAGGTAAATACTATTAGACGAAATCTCTATTGAGAGAAAACCGACATAATATATTACGATCTATTATTTTTTTGAGAAACTTTTTCCATTAGACGGACACTGTTAATTCGACCAAAAAAAAAAGCTCGTATAGCTTTAACGTACAGTTTAAAATAAATAAAACTCAGGCTGTCGATAATTTTAAAAAACAAATTACATGATTAAGACATTTAGCTAATATAAAAATTTCAGCAAAGAACCAACAGCGTTTCTTTTCAGATATCCGCTCAAAAGAGGTTCTACTGTAATAAAAGGACGACAATCTCGTATTTTTTTTTTTTGTAATTGTTGTACAGGCTAGTGCAAAATTAATGATATAGATAGTATTCATCTTGTAAACATGACAGGCAAATATCGATGACGTTTTTTTTTTTCTAAGAAAAAAGATTATTAATAATATTAAAAATTTTTAAGAAAGTAATATTAAATTTTTTATCAATACAACATTTATTATCCTACTGAAATGTATAAAGACTGACTAGCTGATAACCGAAATAGGGGTCATTTATCAAAATAATAGAATAGTTATTGCAGGAATTTACAATTTTCGATATTTATAAATTTACATAGATTTTTATAACATTTAACTGGAACACGGTGTATATTTCATAGAGTATAATAGAATGCTATTCTTTAATTGTTCCTTCAATGATTAAACAAGAATTAATTAATTTATTGAGGCGAAAATCCTTTTTTTTTCTATGTAACTCTATTGAATCACAATAATTAAATGTTCTCATTCATTATCTTTTTGATTGGGGGTATCAAACAGTGGAAATCACAAAAGAAATAAAGCGGATGTACAATTTAGAATAAACATCCTTATTTATTTGAAACCCATGACCTATATATCAGAAATTGTGGTTATTTCATTTATTTGAATTAGTAAAGATTCAAGCTATTTTTGGGCTTTTTTTTTATTTATTCGCAATTAATCATAAATGATTTCGTTTATTTAGTAATCCGATTATTTTATTTTTTTTTGGCGAATAGAATTGAAAAGATGTAAAGATTTTTTTTACATCAATTTATTATTGATTTCTTTCACTGAAACTTGATTTTGATCATTTGACATGTTTACAAAATAGATAGGTATAATTTATTAATCTATAAATAATGTTTATGAAGTTATGGAGAATTTTTATTACATTATTTTAACATAGAGCAGGCTTATTATGTATAGAATTTAAAAAAAGAAATCGTTTTAATAATTCTATTGAATTCTTTATTCCATTGTTTAAAGTTTATAAAAGTTCATTTATTAAAATAGGAGAAAAAAGAAACGATAAAAGTAAATTAAACCATTTTTTTTTCTAGATCAATGCCTACATTTACTAGAATGAAATCATTTAAAGGATAACAGTCTCGTTTATACGTAAGTCCCTTCCAAATCAAGTGTTATATGATAAAATGTCAAACTTAATATTCCAGTTAATATTTTATTCCTAATGTTAAATAATCGGGACAGTTTTTCTTCACTTTATATTCAATTCCATCCAAACTTTATGTTTCTATTAATAATAGACTGATTATCAACATTATGTATATATGTACAATATTTTGTTATATATATGTAACATAAATGCTTTGAATTAGAAAAACTAATTTCACTGTAAATATTGTAAAAAATTACAAGATTCATTTTAGGAAAATTGGATTAACTCCAGCTCTTATTCTAATTGTAAGTCTTTGGCTATAGTTTAGTCGATGTATCAAATATTATCAAAATCTAGAATTTTATGCTCTGACTCTTTGTTTGTAATTGACAAATAAAATTTTGATCGACACTTTTTTTCAACTTTTAAACGAACAAAATATAATCGAATCATCTTTTGAAAAATAGCCCTTGTAGCTGATAAAACATTTCAATGGTATTTGTTTTCCAATAAAATATAAATTGGGGTAGAAAATGATTTATAAAAGAGAAAATTTTACATTGTCTTTTTATTTCAATCAAATTTTGATTCTATAAAAAAAATTTATAAGCAATATAAATACAAAAAGCTAACAATACTATAAGACTAAGAGAATTTATCGAAATTTGGAAGCATCAAAAATGATCAAAATGATAATCAGAATTGTAAAGTTATGTATTTGAAAAACCAAAACGTTTGTTATTGTCAATTTTCGATTTCTCTCAATATTTTATAAACAACTCCTGATAAAGGCCATAATACAGAAACAATATAATCAATCAACTGTTGAACTGATAACTTAAAAATGATCCTTTGATTGAGATACATTATTTGAATGGTATATTTGTTTTCCAATCAAATATAAATTGGCATAGGAATTTTTTTTTAATGAACGAATTCTTATTCTTCTTAAAATTATGATTTTATTTCCAATTTAAATTCAATCAAATTTCGTACGTCACCAAAATAATTTTATGTAAATCAATTTCGCAATATCCACAGATTATTAGATATTCAACAATTAGAAAAACGCACAATGATTTGATTAAGATCTTCAGAAAAATTCAGAAATTAATAAAGCTCCGAAAAATTTCAAACTATAGAAACATTTTTCGTTCAATTTCCGAATAGATTTTCAATGGTTTTTATATGGCAGCAGGTGGAGTATTTCAAATTGAGAACAACAAAATACACGTTCACAAAATAAACACGAGCATAGAAGATTACTTGGTATTAATTTATCATGGAAATTAATAATAATTCAATTAGATAAGTATTAACTTAATTTTGAACAAAATGAATAGTGCCATTTTTCATATAAAGTTTTAGGCTACTACATAAGATCACTTCAAGTATTTCCATTTATTTCAGGATATTTTTATAAGGCTCTTATAAATTCGAAATGACTGTCATTTCTTTTCTTATTTGTATTACTTGGAAAAAAAATATATATATATATATATATAAATTCTCGCCTGTATTTTCTGTGCGATAAAAAATAATTTAGAATTTATAATGAGAGTGTGTTTTATTGATATAAATAAGAAAAATATATATATACACATCATCGTAACTACTTATTCGGTTAAATCATTTTTAATCACTAAAACTACTTTAATTGGTCACGAAAACGACTTAAACTACATTAGAGGCGGTCATAAAAAAGAAATTAAATAGCATAATGTCGATGTTGTCTCATCTCGAATATATATTGACTTAATTTGTTTTTTTCAATTAGTAAATACTTAAGTTTATTTAATTGCTACAGCTAAATTATCGAATAAACATCTAGTATTTAAGTAATTAAACTTTGACAAACAATCAATGTTTTTTTTTTTTTTAATTTTAATTGGTTATCAATTAATGAAGGCGATTAATTATTTGAAGATGATCAATTTAGAAAATTGATAACATAGAAGAGAGTTTGTATTCAAATGAATGTAATTCTGAAATATTACGTTGTGTTTATACAGTTTTTCATCTGTATATAATTACTGAGGGTTCCAGCTCACTATCCTACTATTTTTTTATATTTTTGTGACTATACTAGAAATACCTGATTATCATTACTTTTGGACCAGTGCTTGTATGATAAATTTTATATTTGTCTTTATTGTCGCTGTTGGTATATTGAACTGAATAATAAAATAAAACCAAGCATTTGTTGTTCTAACAAAAATCAATAAGTATCAAATACTTATTTATTTATTTTCACTATAAATGATCGATTTTGACATTAGCAATAACACATTCGCTTTATTATATACCACAATCGTAATACAATACTTGGTTAAATCAAATACAATTATCCTTGATTTTGATGAAGAATGAATACAAAATTTTATTATTCTACAAATAAAAAATCAATCTTTATTGATTAAAATATTTAATAATGGGAAATTTTGTTGTGATAAAAAAACAATACGTGCATTTCGGAAGGATAACGTTCTATTAAGAATTATTCGTTATGCGAGTTATCTTCAAAATTTCATTTATTAAATTTAAATCGTTACCAATAATTTAGATCGAAAATACGGAGAACTAATACTCTAATTTTAATTGAAAATCAAAATTTTCAATATACAATACTTGAAATTCTATAATTCATATTTATTGTATTGTATTGTTCATATAACCAAATATAATATAGCAGTACAAATCATTTGAAAATGAATTTCGAAAACAGGAAATTATACGTATATGTTTCGAATTTTGTTTTATTCCAATTTCCAATTATACTTGATATTAACAAAAATTTCTAATAAAAAGAATTTCTTTTTGTTTCTTCTTGTAAGTTGAACATAATGGAAAACTCGATAATTAAAACAGAAAAATAAAATAATATAAAACAATTCACTGTAAATGGAAAAGTGAAGGAGAACGTTGAAAAATAGAAATGCGCATTTTGATCTATGATATTCAAATTAAATGGTTTTGCAAGTACCTATATATAGTCATATTGAAAAATTTGCAAACTGTTGTCAAATAGAAAGCGACATTTTTCTATTAAATTATAAGATTTTACAGTTTTACCGGGGTAGAAAAAAAAATTATAAAATAAAATAAATAAATGAGTTATTTATTATTCAATTTTGAAATATTATTGCAACAATTTTAAACTGTCATTTTCATTATGTATAAAAGTTGTTTTTAAACAAAATATTTAATAAAAGGACGAGCTTTTGCATATAATTATTCGATTATTTCTTACTAAAACAAGAATAAAATAAATAATGCATTTTAAACCATAATATTATTAGAATTTAAAGCAACGACAAAATCCAGCTCAATTGTTATATAATCCTGAAGCTCTTTTCTATTATCTATCATAAATTAGCCATCGTATTACCAATTTATTCAGACATTTTATAAGAAATGTTGAATATTCAACATTTATCACACTAAATAGTATAATCAAAATAGAATAATAAAGAAATTAGATTAAAAATCGAGCGTAGACTGTATTATTTATTGTAATTTAGTTGCCAACCGTTTAAAAGCTCATCATCATGACTTTAACTAAACTAATAGAATTATATTTTATGTTTTCTTTGCAGAAAATTCTATTATCATCGGCGTTTACTAGAATCGACAAAACAAAAACAAAACAAAAAAATTAATTCACATTAAAAGTGAAATTGTTGACAATCCTCTTAAAGATTGGTTCTAAATTGTATTTTGTTCGAATTTGCGTCAAGTTAATCCTACCTGTTGCTCCATAGTTTACTCACTCTCAAAACAGTTGATTTCTATTTGCCAATTAATTAATTATTGATATAATAAATTGATATAACACATATATGTCCAAATATATTTGGACTTTCTAATTGATTGGGACAGACTATCTGAATACGTATTCATATATACCGTATTAAAATCTATTTGCCGTTTTTTTTTCAAGGCATATTAAATATTTGAAAAGCTGTATATTGTATATTATTTTTTTTACGTCTGTTTTTATTTTCCAATGACTGTCGAATAATGTTCGTGGTCGCTTAATTTTCTCTTTGATAGCTTTAGATTTTAGATGACACTATAATTATATTCTTCAGCTTTAATATTATCCACGTGTAGTTTTGTGCTGCATCGAGCGCAGCTTGGGCCGGGCGGAGAACTCAACCGGGGTAGTAGTGGCGCAGGCCCAAGGGTAGCAGGCGATACAAATATACAAATTCTCGTACACATGTTGACGAACCATTGTAACGCACGTACATAACACAATTTACTCTAAACGTACGCATACTATTTGGTGAGTTACGTCTATCGGTCGCTGACCGTTTCAATTACAACATTTTATAAAAACTAAAGACTATTATTTAGAGAAGAAGCAAAAAACTTGAGTGAAAAAACTTGATGGAATTTGAAGTTTTATGTTTGGAAAAGCGAGTTTTATGTTCTAATCTAAACTAATCGAATTTCGGTTGAATGATCGAATATGATTGATTTGAAACATCGGTCATACAGATGAACAATCGACTTTTTTCTAAAATGAACAAAAAAAAAACTTATTTTTTATATGTATCAATATATATAAAATTTGTTTATTATAGATACAGCAACAGGTCTGTTATGTATGCACAGCGCAACATGCTGTAGGGGCCATAGGGCGTCATGGTGGATAGACGGTGCCACAATATCACCCAAATAGAGCAACCAAAGTCAAGGCCAAGGTAAGGTTCCAGCAATTTATGAACAATCAAATTTTATATGTTTAAAATTTAAATAGATGGGGCAGTTTTTCGAATGAAAAAGAATTTCTAGATTTATTACATGGAGAGCAACATCTTCAAATTACTTCTCTTAAATTGGCACCACTTAATTCGAACATTTACGCTAGAAGAAGACATTCATCGCATAATTGTCCAATTACTGAAAAACAAAATGTGCCCTTGGTTTCGGTGAGTGATTTTTTTTCTAATCAAATCAATGCATGGAAAGTTTCAGTTTCATAAGGACTTACTCTTTACCAATTATCCAACTGTCTATACAATATATTAGATTCGCGTATACAGGTTGTTCCATGAGAAAAATAAATTTATCGAAATAATAGTTTTCGTCTGTTTAAGCTTCTTTATGGGATAAAGTAAAGATTATTTGAGTATTCTAGTTTTTTTAGAATTTTGTCAAATCAAAATGTACAGCTCCAATTTTATAGTAAATTCAATATGTGTATCATACCAAAAAAAAAAAGAAAACAACGCTCTTCAAGTCATGATTGTTATCGCAATGATGATAATTACAGATACCGCCCCCTGTTCCACGGCGCCCACCGGCTGTACCTAAACGATCACAGATTCCCTCATCGATAAATGTGGTGAATGCAACAAAATCAATATTAAGAAATCAATCTCGACTACAACAACAACCACCACCACCACAAACACCACCACCACAACCACCTCCACCACCACCACCACCTTTACCGATAGTTATACCTCCAGCACTCAAACCACGTACACAACCCCCAGTACCTTCTATAAATAATAAACCTAAACCACCACAGCGTAATCAGATATCTAATGAAACGAATAATTCATTATCAAAACATACATATGATATAAATAAAAATGCCCCAACAAAACTATCGAATAAATTATCACATTGTTCATTTGAATTTAATTCAACGGCAAATGACTTTATGAAGATACCACCGGCACCGATTGGACCACCACCGCCAGCACCAAAAACACATTGTAAGTCAAATATTACAACAACTACAACAACAATAACAACAACAACAACAACTACTACAACAACAATATCAAACAAGCCAATTGTTAATCAGCAATCGAATACTGGCCGTACATCAATTCGACAAGATTCAAGCGTATCAAGTGATAGTTTCAGTCAAACATCATCTCCAAGTTATACAACAAAAACAATGGAAACACCATTATTACCACCAAAAACACCAGTCAAACAACAAAATGGTTTGTTAAGAAAAGTTTCTAATGTTGACAATGATGCAAATGCTAATACAACTATAACTAAAAGTGCATCAACTCCTGCTAGTCTCCAAACAATTGTGCGGTTTCATAACGGCTCAAATATGTCGCTGCATCATAGGGTAATATCGATACTATAAAAGTAACAAATAGAAGACAATTCTATTTTGATTCGATAAAATTACAGATAATAAGAGATATGAGACGTCCTTCGAGTCATTATGCTCGACGTTTAAAGTTAAGATTTCGATTTGCTCAAATAATTTTAAATGCTATTGCCTTGTTTGCTATTGGAGCGGGATTAGCAGCTTATTTTAAAGGTAATTCTATCATTCAATTTATATAAATAAATAGTTAAATAATAAAAACATTTCTATATAACAAGCTTATCCAGCGTCAATTCAAATAATAAATGCAACATTGAATACAACACCAACAATATCATTTATTGAAAATATAAATCCAGCACCTGGTATATGTTTACCGATAATTGTTAATTTTTGTCAACAACATAAAGTACCATATAATTTTACTGTATTCCCAAATTATATGGGCCAATTTGGACAAATCGATGCCCAACAAGAATTAGAAATTTATGATGCCGTTGTTGATGTACGCTGTTACGAATTAGCTGCACTATTTTTATGTTCTGTATTTGTACCAAAATGTGGACCTGACGGTGGTGTAGTCCGTCCCTGTAGAAATCTCTGTTCCGGTAAATAAATAATCATAATAATTGATTTTAATTTATTATTAAAAATTTTTTATAGAAACAAAAAGAAGATGTGGTTTTTTTCTCGATGTATTTGGTTTATCATTTCCCGATTATTTAGAATGCGATCTATTTCCGGATCGTCCTGATAATAGTTTATGTATCGGTTATGAAGAATATAAACAAGCAAAAATGAGAGCTCAAAGACCAGGTAAGTGTTTAATTTGATTTGTAAAATCTCCAAATAAATTTAATAAGCTAGAAATTCAAACTACAAACTATGCTCATGGAGTTAAAAACAAACGTAACTTTCACATCGTTTATCATTCGATATCAAACATTTTGTCGATATAATTGATTCAATCGATGTCACTTTCAAACAACGTCGATTATTTATATCAATAATAAAAAATAATAATAATGACTTGTTTATATTTAGTCTGTCCTACCGGTTTCCAATGTGACAAGAAACGTTGTATTCCAAAAGATTGGCAATGTGACGGTCATATTGATTGTCAAGATCAATCAGATGAACTAAATTGTAATCAATGTGATAACGGAATGATACACTGTGGTGCCGACAAATGTATAACACAAGAACATATGTGCGATGGAAAAGTCGATTGTCCTTGGGGCCAGGACGAAAGAAATTGCTGTAAGTATGAAATTTCATCATCTAAAAATTCAATGGCAGTAGTATTATTTTCTATTATTACTATATATTTTTAAAGTGAGATTGAGTGATAGAAATGGAGACGAAGGTAAAGGTCAACTTCAAGTATATAGACCTGATCAGAAACAATGGGTACCAGCTTGTGTTGCACATTGGGATCAGAAAACATCACCCGACACAATCTGTTCACTTCTAGGATATTCGTAAGTAGAAAAATATTATTAAATTATATAGACTGTCTCACGATCAACGTTCATTAACAATATCTTGACAACCATATAATTAAAATTTATATTGTTCATTAGCTAAATTGAATAATAAACTTTTATTAAATTTGTTTTTTTTTGCTCAACTTTGGAGGCTCTTTATCTGATTTAAATTATAATAATGTTACAAGTAATAATTTATTTCCAACAATTTGAAAAATATATATTAAACTATAGAACAATTTTATCGTGAATTTTATTGAGAAATGGTAGCTATTAATTTTACCCAGTTGTTCGGTTCGGTCATCCACAAACATAAGCTTGAAAAGTTACCAAACTCAATTTTTTTCTCAATATACCGATAATTCAAAAACTTTCTCCTTTCTACTATAAAACGATTGTTGGTGATTTGATAATTGATTATTAGAATTTTAATGATTGATTGAAATTTAATAGAAATTCAAATGGTAGCCGTTTATTGAGAGGTATCGACGTTAATATATCACCGTTGATACAAGAAACAACAGCTATATGGCGTATGAATCAAAATCGACGTCCAAAAAATATGATACGTGAATTTGGTTCGTGTAATGGTACAACATATCCGACAGTTGATTTAGTTTGTACTAATTATAGTAAGTGTCAATTAAATTAAATAATAATTTGAACTAATTAAAAAGTTTCTTATAAATATTAGTGTGCGGTAAACCTCGTAAAAGTTATGCTGAACGTTTAACTTTGAGAATAGTTGGTGGTATTCGATCGAAACCGGGCGATTGGCCATTTTTGGCTGCTTTATTAGGTGGACCAGAAGAAATATTCTATTGTGCTGGTGTTTTGATAGCTGATCAATGGGTATTAACAGCATCCCACTGTGTTGGGAAGTAAGTTAATCGTAATAATATAAAATCAATATTAACTTTAACGCTTATTGATAGTCATACTGATGAATCCGGTTGGACAATTCAACTGGGAATAACTCGTCGGCATGCTCACTCTTTTTACGGTCAGAAAATGAAAGTAAAAAAGGTTGTCGCTCATCCTTTATATAACTTAGGGGTGGCTCATGATAATGACGTCGCTCTATTAAAGGTAAAATATTTATTAAACATGCACCGTTGTGTTTTTTTTTCAACATCAAACAGTTTTAAATATAGATTATCAAGTCCATTGAAATTAATGTTTACCTAGAAATATTGATATTTAGTCAAGGTAGACGATTCTGAAACGTTAATCTACAATTTTAATTTTTGAAAAACAATGCTCTATTATTATGAAATGTTTTACAGCTTTCCTCGAGAGTCGCTTTTCATGAACATTTATTACCCGTTTGTCTTCCACCCGCCAATCAACAACTTCATCCTGGCACGATCTGTACTGTTATCGGTTGGGGG
The DNA here is from genome assembly GCA_037414775.1 of Zonitis immaculata. NCBI lineage: Eukaryota > Metazoa > Arthropoda > Insecta > Coleoptera > Meloidae > Zonitis > Zonitis immaculata. Next base: position 43,696 of record JAZBGX010000132.1, read on the forward strand.
AAAAAGGAGGATACTGGCAGTAAGTTAGAAATTCAAAAATCAACAATTAATTAAAGATATTTAATAATTTCGTTAGAAAAAAAAAATTTAGAATATTCGAAAACATGATCGAGATCAGGATTATGATCTTATCAGAATTATATCAATTATATTTTATGGTTTGATTTTCAGTGTCGGATTACGAGCCCGAAGTGAATGAAGTTGAAGTGCCCGTATTAAATCGAGATTTGTGTAACTCTTGGTTAGAAAGTCGTGAAATGAATGTAACAGATGGTATGATATGTGCTGGTTATGAACAAGGTGGTAAAGATGCATGTCAAGTAAGTGTAATTGAATTAATTATATAATCGAGTTATTCAATATGGAAATCATCAAAATTATTGATAATTGAAATATTTTATGATCTCAATCAAATTATAAAATAATTTGATTAAAATCGAAAAATGTATCTTTGATGATTTTATATGGAACAACCAAATAGGTTTTTTTTCCCTATCTATATATTTATTATATTAGGGTGATTCCGGGGGTCCACTATTATGTAGAGATTCAAAAGATCCGGATAAATGGTTTGTCGGTGGTATTGTCAGTTGGGGTATTAAATGTGCCCATCCACATTTACCGGGGGTTTATGCATTTGTACCCAAATATATACCTTGGATATTACAACAAATGAAACTTCATTCTGATTGAAATCATTTTTTAAATTAAAAAAATTATAATAATAATAAAATATTACATAATTAAATTGACAATAATGTTAAATGAATGAATGGTACAAATTATACACGGTAAATATGGTTTTATACTAAATAAATATTTATGCTTCTAAATAAATTAATTATATTATTATCAAGGATTATATAAAAATGCATTTGTTTATAAATATATATTATATTGTGGTAATAGCAGATATTTCCCCTTGCCACAATCCAGCTACGCACAATGTCTAGAATGATCCTAGAATAGTGATAATTCGTGACAATTCACCTAGTGTTCGAGCGGACCGCTACTAAATGTGATCTGTTTATATACAGCTATGTAATTATACCGAATGTCCCATAAATAAACAACTAAATTCAAACGATAAATAAGGGATGAAAGTCTTAGACGACAATATAATTTAATTATTAGGTTTATTTCATTAAAAAAAAAAACAAAACGAACCGCCTTTATTTTTTTATATTTATAAAGGTACAATAATGCGCATGCGCTAATACTCAATTGAATATACACATAAAGTAGTGAAAAGGGTGTGAAATTAAAAAAGAATACCATAATCAAAGTTGCACAGTTTTTAAATATAGACACGTTCCCTATTTCGCAACGGTCCCAAGCTTAAAGATGCAACAAGAAACAAGGACCATAAGATTTTATAGTTCTGGACGCAAACAGTAACAGTCTTAGCGTGTGAAAAAGCTACGCTTACTTACACGTGCCTGATGGATGTGTCCGCTGCAGAGCCGGTTCAAAACTCTTCACATCTGACCCGTTTTCTTTCCGATCGAGTTGTGTTCTTTCATTACTTAGTGGTCTTTGTATCGTGGTGTCCGGTTGGTAATAATAGAGCACCGACACGGCACAGGTGTATGGTACAACACAAGTAGCAAGGGACAAGGCGGTTGTCAGTTGTCGGCCCAGCACCGGTACGTCTGAAACGGTGCATACTACCCGATACCGGATACAATTATCAAGCACGTGTGAAGCAGCACTTATTACTGCGTCTGTTCAAAAGTACAGAATTCTTTGGAAGTCGTTCGGGGTTCGGGATTTAATCTGCGGAAACAGCTATTTTGTAAGCGACACTGACTAGAGCGTTTGCTGTATATCTGTTTGAATAGGATATCGTTTAGAAAATTTTGCCTAGGCAATAATAATTGGATAACGTTAAAACGCTTTTAATCGCAAGTTTTCCAAAACAATCGTAAGAAATACCACTGTTTTATACAGTAAAACATTTGTTTCACCATAGATCGGTATAGAATTATTCGTATGTTGAAAATGCAAATTTTAATAGCCAATATATACAAATTTAGTGCCGCGAGGACTACTTTTCCTACGTATAAAGGAGATTACACCTATGATGTATTCAAATTTTCGAAAGGATTATAAGAAAACCGATTCTCTTCGGAATGTCCTTCATATGTGAATGTAAACATGTGCGTACAAAATTATTTGATCAATTTTCTAAAAACAATTAAGATTCAAATAAATACTTACATCAGCTTGATTAATCAAATGAATTCTAACCTAAAAAAAAAAGAAAAACCGAAACGATAATTCTAATTATTAATTAAGAGAAAATAAATAAAATGCGTGAATAATTGAATAACCGAAAATAATAAATTTATTTATTTCAATTATTTATTCAATATATTGATAATTATTTGTTATTATTTAAATAAATAATACATACATGAAAATAATTAACCTCAATTACCAGAAACATTTGAAAAAAGTTTATAAGCACAGTTTTCACCACTAAAATCTATTTATAATCAATAAATATGCTTTATAATTATTCATTATTATAATTATTTATAAATTATTCACCAATATAATTATGTAAAATAATTATTTATAATTTATAATGTCGGGGGGAAAAAATTGTTAATTTCGCGGCCCACTGTGCGCGCGCATCTCAAAACTTCACGCTTTCTTGATTTTTTTTCATAACGCTCTCAGAATCATATATTTCATCCCTTATTAACCTTTTGAATATTATTTTTTATTTGTAGGACATCCGGTATACAAACTATATACGATATTATCAAATATATTAAAATCCCTAATATAATTTAGCCGAGAAATTCTTTTTATTTATTCAATTGAACAAACAATCCACAAAATAAACAATTAGATTTTATATAATTTCTAAAATTCCATAGTTAGGTATCTGCAGGTGATAAGGTCTAATAGATAAGAATTATATTTAAAATAACCATTTGCACTTAAGGCCACACTAAAAGGTGCATAATGCACAAAAATGTAGCAAGGACGCCACCAGTGTTGTTATCCATTGGTAGACGCTGCCGTTTAGCAGGAATAAATCTTGGATAGTTTTTGTAACATTAAGCTCAACTATCTGAAAATTTTAAACCTGTTCTTGTAAATGCTTTGAAAATGAGGCCTACGGCGAGGTTTTTAATAATAAATGGTAAAAGTTACTATTTATTTCGTTATATTTTATAGGAAATGTACTTAAATAGTGATTATTATTGAAACCTGTTGATTAAATTGAATATTTTCCATTCTATCACTAATCTCCGTTAGCTAATCCTTATTACTCGCAAGTACTTTATGTTTGATTCGAACTTTTAGCCGTCCAATTTTGCACATTTATCCAAATTGATTTTAAATTGAGTATATTTGATAAAATCGTTTAATATATAATACAGTGTGTCTCAAGAGTCGCTTTCCTGGTTCTATAGCTCTGGCCCTAGTAACGGGAATGAACAACGCGCTTGAACATCCAAAATATGATATATGTAGAACATTATAGCGTTAAAACGGTTTCTCTAACTTCTCGGGAAATGTGGAGAATTAATATTGTTTGTAGGACAGTAATTCAGCTTTCCATGAATAAAAGAACGCTTCCATTTGAAAATTTTCCAATTTTTCATTTCCGATGGATTTTGAAAATGAAAAATTGGAAAATTCTCAAACGAAAACGTTCTTTTCTTATTTCTACTACATGCCAATCCTCATGATACACTTGAGTATGGAAAATCGAACTAATGTCTTATAAATAATATTAATTTTCCACATTTCCCGAAAAGTGAAAGGAACCGTTTTAACGTCAAAGTGTTCTATAGATATCATACTTTGGATCCTCAAGCGCGTTTTTTTATTTCCTTTGCTAGGACTAGAGTTATAAGAGCAGGAAAGCGACTGCTGAGACACTCTATATATAAATAGACAGAAGTCTCCGATGGGTCTTTTTCTATTTTTTTGTTTGTTATTAATTTCTAATAATGTAACCATGACAATAATAACTCCGGAGCCTTCTGTAATATGCTTTAAATATATTTTATACCCTTAGATAAAGATATAATAGTTTTCTATAGATTTATAACAATTATATTATATTATATTTAGTGTCTATTAGACGCAGAATATGAATTTGACAGCTTGTGGCGTTCTAAATTCTACCATTTATAATTTTAATCATAGAAAAATTGACAATAATTAACTTAATAACAATCGTAATATTACGCTTTAATTGATAGATTTCACATAAAATTTATTGATACACTTAGTGTCCAATCTAAAATAACTACATTGAATATGTTCGTTGTTTATGGAATAACCAAAATTATCAGTTTAATATTTAATTTAATTAATTATAATTAATAACGCCGCTAGCGGTTAAATTCAGCTGCGTTTAACCAAAAATTGCGACGTGTGGGCAATCACTAATCAAATACGTTATATTATATGAATGTATCAAAATTATGTTTGTTTTAGAATTAGTAATTATTCGATAGATATATATATATATATATATATA